>CM049384.1:15814008-15999008 GCA_026937815.1 Etheostoma perlongum | reverse complement strand
TCAATCTGTAAATGAACCGACAAACAAAATAATCAACCATTGCAACCCTAATATTGACTTCTTTTTTTTAACAATGTCTTAATTGATTATTTGCACCCACAGGAAGTACATTATAACTTTGTTTAACAAGTCGTTAAACCACTCGGTTTGAACTTTAGGTATCCTGTCCCGCATTTTCCCTCTGTAGAAGCTCCCCTATGTCCCCTTCTTTTATAAAGAGGTTAAATGGCTTCCATATTTTCTCATGCACCCCTGGAGTTTCAGATTTATCCACACTGGAAAACATTTTCAAAAGAACTCAGTTTTTGGCTGTGAAACACCAGCTCGGGATAGACGTCCTCCGAGATATCAGTAAAGATGAGAGCTTCTTTCTGTGTTTGTGTGTGTGACGATATGCAGTATTTGTACTGAGGGTTAAGTAGAGCACACCAGCCAGCCAAGCACACAGACTAAATAAATTGTTTCTGACTCTCGCTATCTCCGTCTTGCTCCTTCTTTCTCTTTTGTCTTGGTTGCATTGTCTTATCTCTCCATCTCTTCACCTCTTGGTCTGGTGAACACAGACCTTGAGAGGTCTTTGTTTCTCCACCATCATCTCTTCTCACAAACAAGCTCAAGACACACAAGATAGTAGTTCCATTCCTACTGTGTCACACGACGAGCTAAATGTCTACTGGCCATGTTCCTGTGAGTCTCTGCCTTAGTTTCCTCATAAAGCTACAGTCCTCCATCACAGGGTATACTGCTGTCAGGAGCAGAGGCCAGAAGAGAGTGACAGGAGAGAAGAGAAGATGAATGAGGAGGAATGAGAGCTATAAAGAGAGAGCACATGCTGACACACTTATCTGTGTGATGACTTCAAAGTGTATACACACAGAGAGAGAGAGAGAGAGAGGCAGAGAGTGAGTTCATTATCTGCAAGAAATGATTACTCTTAGATTAGATTGCAGAGCACAGTGAAGAGTTGTAGTACAATATGCTACACACACACAAACACACACACACACACACACACACACACGGCCTAAAATCTTAATCTTAAAAAAGAATATTGTGTACATTATGAAAGTTGAAACATTGTGTACATTACAGTTGAAACATGTGTCTGATTCAATTAATCAATTAGTAAATATATTCATACATCAAAGTGGACTCAAACTCTCGTTTACCTTACTTGGGAATTGATTTTGTAACTTAATTTAAATCTTTAAAATGTCAAAACAGCTAAATCAAAAATAGATTTTCTTTGTTCTGTTGCCTTTCACGTATTATCAGCATTTCCTAATTCTGCACTAGAATTAGTGTGCACATTTTCTTACATCCAGGCATTAAAGAAAGCAACAACAACAAAAACAAAGAAGCTGCTATACCAAACAAAATGGCACAATTAAAAGGATTCAATGATTCTGTGTCAACGATGACTTATCGGTCATTAACATGCATCATTTTATTTGTGTGCTTTAAAAATGTAAACCCATAATAATGTCAACTACAACAACTGTACACACATAATAGTAGGGGCCAGACACCCATACTAGTCGGTTGTTATCTGATTTCTGTTGGCAGCACACTGGTTCATCCTCTGTTCTGGTGTCAGCAACAAAACCCAAACAAAAGTTACAATCCACAATAAGTGGTTACCGAAAACTGACTTGGAGCATGGGACTTGCTATGCCATGCATTACCTCAGCAGTAGGCTACTGCGAGTAAAGTCCACTGTGAAGTCCACTGCACATACTATGTAAGTGATTGGGTTAACCATTAAGTCGCCAATCTGACACCTAACTGAGCCTTGGTCAACTCTTTAGAGGAGGAAAAAAACTAGCCTGGTTTTCTCAAACGTCTACAGCATGGCTGCTGTGCAGAGAAGCCTGGGAAGTGTACGGGAAGTTTAAAAGTCAGTTCCTTTAGGCAAATTTCTCTGCTCATGTCACATCATAGCCAATAAAAGATGAATATAAAAGCAAGTCTCAACAGAGAATAATGTAAGACAGGATTCTCAAAGGGGAAACTGGAGCCAGCTGGAACCAAAGGCGGAGCATGGCTATGTGCAACACAACAGTTTCAATTTATTTTATACGCTGTCGGCAGACATCAAATGAGAACATTAGGTGATGTGAAAACCTGCTGATGTTAAATATTTTGCACTTTTACAAAACAAAAACAATGAACAAAACAAAAATTTGCTCAAGATTCTGCATGGATCAACAAAAACAAGTAAAAGGTGTGCAGGGGTCTGCCTCAGGATGATATGCTGTTATTTGACATCATGTCACTATCTTCTTTTTAGCGTTTCCAATTCTGAGTGCCATTGTAGTGCAGTGCAAAAATAACCACACGCGTTCATCTCTCACATTTTTTTTGAAGAATGTATATGTGCATGTAAAATCAAGAGGGAGTCTGTTTGTGTGTGTGCAGCCAACTGCCAGTGTCTGGAGGGAACGGGTCTGCACAGAACAGCCATACCTTTACACTACTTAGTTGCGTTAACGCACTCATATGGCACCCATGCATGTACATACGCCAAGTTAAATGAACATCTATCTACATTTCTTCACTTCATCTCAAGCAATGAACAAAAACACAAAGACAATATGCTACATGCTGCAGTTATTATGATTTTAAAAACAATCTGCCATTTCAAGTCTGATCCAGCTCCTGACATGATTGTTGTAGCTTCATAATTCTGACACTTCTGTACTCAAGTTATCCATCATTTATCCATTCTTTCAATATAATGTTTTTATCTGGACTCTTATTTTGACTTTCATATCTGCATATTCTGTTTGGCAGTTCATTATAGGATTAACTCTGGTTGATTTGTTACCACACTTAGATAATTTAATCGTATTAATCAGACAGGTAACAGGAACAATGAGAAGCATCACAAGTCCTTCACTTGAAATGACAACATGTAACATGATATAAATGTCCTCGGTCCCAAGTGGCTTTCCACTATGTGTGTTGCGTATTTTAGAACATTTGGCACTCAGTCCCTAATTCCCACAGAGGCAATCAAGGACACATTTTCTCCTGGCCGTCACCAATGGTGATGAAGATGAGCGGAGCTGACACTGTGAGCAGACATTTGGCTTGTCGGGTGTGTTCGTTCCACATCAGGGCACACGGTGACACACACATTTACTGCTTACTAGACCAATCATCACAAAACAGAACCAGAGAACCCATGAGATGAATTGTTGATGATCTACAAATTTGCCCAATTTGAACAGGAAGAACAACAGAATAGAGCTGACATAATTAGTAGGCCACAACTAATTTTTTTTGATCAATAGAAAATTAATACAAAAATGTCATTATTCTTCAAATGTGAGGATTTGTTTTCTTTCCAGTTTGTACAATTTCAAACTGATGGTTGGTTGGGGAAAAAAGATATTTGAAGGTAGGCTTTCACCTTGAGCTTTCAGAGCTTGTGATGGCCAATTTCACCGTTTTCACATTCTTTATAAACAAAACAGTAGCTTAAGTAATTGAAAACAAAAATGGACAGATTTAACAAATTAAAATACTTCTGTACCCTTTTTTTATATATATATATATATATATATATATATATATATATATATATATATATAGGCTATGTTTTTTGTAGTAGCCTGTAGGTATGTGTGGTGAAATTGTTGGGGGTAGTGTTGCCTTGACTACCGGAGTGTAAAGGTATGGTGTACAACACCTATTCTAGTTATTATGGATCTAGCACGCGCACACTCATACTCACACCGCCTCTGCGACAGTAATGCTTGTAACAAAATGAAAACACCTGAGTCGTGACGGGGTTACGAAACAGCCTCTCGGCACAGGGTCTCGGGAATACTCAAGGTTGAAAAGATAAAACCGTGAGCCGTTGCTAACGTTGATAAAACATAAAACACGGAAGGACGGACTCAGCGGTCGGTTTGAAATACTCACGCTCTTCTTCCGCAGGTGCAGCCCGTGCTTGAGTAGCCCTGGCAGATCCCGGATTTTGTGTTTGAGCTGAGCCTGGTCTCGTGCGCTCCGGTTCCAACGCAAGCCCGCCAGCAAACCGTCCTCTGCGGGCTCCGAGTCATCCATGGTTCCTTTCCTTCTCCTGTCTTTCCTCGAGCTGCCGCCTGCCACAGCTCCGGGTGTCTACTGTATCCTCACAAGGCGCACAGCCGTCCGCCCCCGTTCGCCATTTCCCCCCGCATCGCGCGCATACTTAGCGACCTGCATCTGCAACCACACCGCGCGCAGCGTTAACGAGGCTACTGAATGTATTGCGCAGCACGCGACGTTGCTGCTCCACCCAATGGCTCTACTCCCCAGTAGCCTAGGGGTGTGTGTGTGTGTGTGTGTGTGTGTGTGTGTGTGTGTGTGTTCTGTGGGAGGGGGTCACAGTCACAGGTGCATAAAAACATTGCATCACTTCCACCTTTCAATCTCTGACCAGTTTGAATAAAGAAAAAAGAGGTAGGTTTCAAACAATCAAATGTTAACTGTTTTACTGGTGCAGTTGACATTTTAGTATAATTGTAATGTGTATTTATGTTGTGTGTTGTAAATTTAATTACACGCCTAAAGATAGGCTAATAGCCTGGGGGAGGGAGAAAAGAAGCAGAAGGCGCTCTGTAGGGCTACGTCACCACATTACCTGGCTCAAATTTCCAAAGGTAAACAAAGATCAGCCACAGAGTGTATGTCTGTGTTTGGGTAGGTGTATGTGCTACATAGCAAAGACTATGTTCCACTTTTGGAGCTATTTTGTCCTGACCAAGAATTCTGTGGAGCCTGGAGCTTTTGCAGAAGGCATGTGAGCTGAAACATGAGAGGGTCTTAACCAGTCTAAACCCTTCCAATGCTGGGGATTGTTGAGCTAATAGTCATCATCAGATAGTAGGCGACTTTGAAACTCTTTCCTTTTTTGAATTTGAACATGCTGGTTATAGTCCAGGTTTAAACTAGTCCCAGTGTAGACAGAGTTATGACACACAAAGATATGAGAAGGGTATGGATGGATTTATCTAACTCTGGGGGAAATATGATAAATAATCTAAAGTCTGAATAAGTTGGTGTGTTCCTTCAAATGTATATTGCATTATGATGGACAACAAAACTGTTATTTTTCATTTGAACGCAACAGTAAAATGGGTGCACTCACTTTGCGTTATAATCTGGCAACACCTAAATCAAACCATGTATACCAATCCGTGGCTTTGTGTGAAGACAGGAGCCATGGGACAAGAAGAATTTCAATGTATGGCTTTAAAAAGAACTCTGCGCTCTTGGAATATTGGGGAAAGTACATTCAATTTGATTAAAGATTACGAGTGAAGATGATCTGAAGGAGGAGTAATTTGAATTTATTGGACCCAAGAGGATCTGAGTCTGATACTCCAGATACCATACATCAGAGCAGAGTTCAACTTGAGTGCAGTGGGTTCAGTTGTATAACTCAGATGTCAAGTCTGCTTTCCTGATAGGACTTGTAATCTGGGATAATTGGCCCCTTTCAGGGACTCAGATTATACCAACACCATCGCTATCAGATGTAATGGGCAACCATACATAGTGTTTAGTGGCTGAATAACACACACACACACTTTTATGTTTAGGTCAAAAGCTAGCTGTAACATATAATCTACATATAAAATGCAAGTTTGGCACTGAATCCAGACTCAAATGAGAGAAAGGAATAGTGATGTGCTTTAAAATACTCAACACACATACACACACACACACAGTTGTAACTTTTTCCCCACCATCTCCATTGCTCTCCATACTTTCGTCGTCAGTGTCACCTTTCCAATGATAATACTATAGACCCACTAGTTAACTGGGCGGCAGTGGTTCAGTGTGGACTGTAGCTGGAGAGGTGCCAGTTCACCTCTTGGGCACTGCTGAGGTGAATGGGCAATTCACCAAACTTCAAATTGCTTGGAGAATCCTTCACTCTGACATCCCTCCATTAATGCATGTATGTAGGTCCTGTGTGTGTATTGGGCCAATGTGTGTAATAAATAAAAACAACACACAAGTGTAAAAAATGGATATTTTTTTCTCCCAATGAGGGATTAATAAAGTGATTCTTCTTAACAAAATCTGACAGCCCATACACTATAAATGATGCACCAATTTCACTCTCCACTGACCCTTCAACTCTGCCTGTGATTACTTTGTTTTAGTGTTGTGTGCAACAAAGCTGTTATCTTTGTCACTGATATTTTTTGTTCTGTCTGAGTGGTCAGATTCACATGGCTGCATGCATGATGAAATGCTTAACGTTTATCCAAGAAGAACAGTAGTTTATTGGGCTTTAGACTTTTGATTCAACAAAGTTTTTTTAGTTGTGAAGTCCTTTCACAATACAAAAACAAAGTCACCTCAGCAGCAACTGCTGAATGTTTTGATAGGCTACTGGAACCCAATGTTCAAAAGTAAAGTTGACGTTTTAACACTAATGAAAAAGGTGAGAACATAACTACACCCTACTGAAACAGTGTAGACACACGCATGACACGTTTCCGTCTACTTTGTTTTGAAATCCATCATGTTGAAAATGTGTAGTGGGCAAAGAGACGAATATAGCATTGATATTGGTTAAAGCTCCTGAAAAACTTGTTTTTTAAATCTGTCTGTGATCTACTCAGCAGCAGAAAAAAAGCCTAATTTCAGGCTTCCTGTATGACATAACCTGCCAAAAAACTAAACACAATTAAGGAGAACCCAAGCCCATCAGTTATTTTTTTCAGATCATTGTTCAGATAGCTGCCTTTTGAGATTTGGTGCGCAGCGCTGAAGGAGAAGCTGTGTAACTACGGTTGGATATTACTCTTGAGGAGAAACGCTGCCAAAAATGCCACTGATGACTTGTGCATGCACTAAAATAAACAAAGCCATTGGACATTAAAATAATTCCTGGAATTGGCATCATACAGTGTTTACATTTCACATTGGTTAAGAAGCATGAGAATCAGCATCTTTTCTCCAAAGAAGTCCAGAAGCAAATTTTTAAAGAATTTCAGTTAGGAGATAAAAGTACAGCATATGACTAGTAACTTCAATAGCTCTCCAGTAAATCTGAAGAAAGCAGCAGAATTTGTATTTATACTTATAGCACCATCAGATGCCTGAGAGTTAAAAAAGGAAATAAGGAAAATACTCAGTGTTTGCTGAATTGCTGAAGAAGCAAAAGAAGAGGGGACTTTGGGTTTTCTCGTGTCGGATGATGAAATATGTTGCTCTGCGGTCCCTGGGGACCACTGAGACCAGCCGCTGATACACACATGCACACACAGTCACATATGCACACACAGCAAAATCAAATGAACTTGATTGTACAGCATGTGAATGAATGAGTCCTACGTAATAGTGCGCTGAAATCATACAGTACACCAGGGTTACATGATGATGCACAGGAAGAAGAATGGATTTTAGGGGGAGGGGAAGTAGTGTAAAGGGGAAGATGGGGAAAGAAGACACGAGAAAAACAAGAGGGCCAAAGCATAAAGGGAGATAGTAAACCAATTACCATAGGACTGGAGAAAGCCTTTCATCCCTAAACTGTCACCACACACGCAAATATCCACACTGTCTTCTGTCTCTCTCCTGCATGCTGCACTATCAACACACATGGTCAGACTTCTCTCTTTATCACTCACTCACTCACATTTTCAGAGCTCTCTTCAAACAAATGCACTCTTGATTAAATATTGAAGAGTGCCTGTGGCGAACAGAGCAAAGATACAATTCCTCTCCTCTCTTATGGAGTTCTCTCCATCCATTGGAAGAAGTGCCATTTGAAGGTGAGAGAGAAGAAGATGCAAGAACACGGTGGCCTAAGAAAAAAGGCACAAAGGGAAAGGGAGGATGAAGAGGAGTGGGATAGGATGGGAAAGGGGTGAGAAACCAGCTGGGCAGCGATGAAAAGACAGGAAGGGAGAAAAAAGAGAGCAGACAAGAAGAGAGGAACAGAATCTGAAGGGAAATAAAAGTGGGGAGAGGACTGCCATACTAAAATAAACAAGGAACTATAACACAATATGACAGATAAGGTCATCTATAAAAGCACAGAAGCAAGGCTTACGCCATGAAAGCGCTGATACTGCTCTGTAACTGCACAGCCCATTTAGTGCATGCCACTTTGGTCCAGACTGAAATATGTCAACAACTATTGAATGGATCGCAAATCAATTTTGTACAAAAGGTCCCCAGACGATAGATCCCAATGACTTTAGTGATGCCTTGGATTTTCATTTGGCGTCACCATCAGATTTCACTTAGATTTATGACCAAATACCTGCATCACCAATGGCATTCCTATCAGCTTCAACTTGTACATTGTGCTTCATGCCACTTAGCAAATGTTATCATACTTACACCCTTAACATTTCAAGCATTATACCCTTGTAACATCAGCATGTTAGCATCCTCATTGTGAGCATTTTAGCATGCTGATGTTAGCATTTAGCTCAAAGCACCACTGTTTTTACGTACAACCTCATAGAGGCACTATAGCTGCAGACTAATTAAAATCTGGACATGGGATCAGCTTACGCCTGTGAAGCACTGACATAAGCATTTCAGTGTATAGTATGAAGCCAAAAATGATATGAACCTGCACTGTGGGCAGCATATGAGATTAGACTCCAAAACCTGTTTTGTAGAAACTTTTAATGGACTCCAGAGCGATACTGATCCATTCCTGCTGAGACAATCAAAAAAGCCATTACATGATAAATACTTTACACAGGCCTATTCCACAGTAGAAGAAGATTTTTTTTATTCATTGCATACAATAATGTAGCACAATGTAGTGAAATTGAATTTCTGCATTTAACCCATTCTAAGCCATAGGCGCAGGGAGTCTCTGAGCAACAGCCAGCCAATTCACATATACTAATGTATTCATATGGTCAAACTTCAGTCTAAACACACACGTTCATGTCTACAGATGCCTTCAAGCAATTTCTGTTAGTAATATTATTGCTGTACTGCGTCTGTCTGGGAAAAACACAGAGGCCTCAGGATGTCACTATTTTCAGAGAAGACTGAATGTACCCCTCATCATATATGCTGCATGGTTGCCATCTAGCAGTGACCATGGTGAACTGCACACTGAACAGAAACAGAAAAAAAAAATTCTAACCTTTTTAGCTATTATCACATTGTTTAGTGCAAACCTTGAATACTCTGATTTCAAAGGCATATGTGACTAGGGGACCAGGCATTGAACAATTCAGGCTTTTTAAGTTCAGCCACTGTAGTGCAAAAGAGGACAGCTGGAGGCTCGGGGGTACGGAGCTTTGAGGGAAGCCAGTGCTCACACAGTGCACAGAAGAGTTTTTTATTTGGTTTTATTTTATGGAGCACAGCGCAGTACACAAAAAGTCCTGGTTTGGTTGCATGGGAAACACTTTAGGGATTCAATCCTCCAGCTCTACATTCAACAACAGAAAGGTTTTTGCAACTAAACACTACACTGCATTATTTTTAAATCATTGCACCTGATGTGATCTTCAATTTTTTTATTGCCAAGCTCTGTTCTATTTTGATAACATACCTCGGCTGATAACGTTTGAAGCCTGCAACCCCAACATAATAAGGCAAAACCAATGTATTATGTATGTACAAAATGTATGTATGTACAAAATTCATTATTGATAAATAGTTAAGAATTAAAGTAATGTTTCTATTAATGAAAAATCTAACTTGTTGCTTTAATCATCTATGTAATACTTCAGTCCATCTGCTGAACATTCAGTCCATTACATCTGCTTCTCAAGGCTGTACCTCTATACAGTTCTCTTGACTGGAGACAATAAAGGTTTATCTGCTTATCTTATCTATAATATAATTTTAATATCTGGCCAATTGTAATGACCAAAGTTGGATGAGGTGGGCAACTCAAGACCCTGATAAGGTGTGTGTGTGTGTGTATGTATATATATATATATATATATATATATATATATATATATGTATGTGTATGTAATATATATACATCTATATATACAAATTAAGCATAGGAGTTCTGGTTGAACTTGGAGGCAACATTTGTATTTGGCCATCGAAGGCATGAACTGAACTGAACTGCTTCATGGTAATTTTGGAATTTCACAAGTTTTGAATCAATGTGGTGGCATTCCCATCTGGTTATTACTATAAATGGTTTCTCAACTAAATTCTTAGAAAATGTACTGTATCATGAGAATTTAATTCATTTAATTTTAAATTTAAACTAAATTACAATTTACACTTTGTTGTTATTACACACTAGCCTGACGTGGTCATAACCTTAAATGTTGTGGGCGGGGCTCAGTTCAGCTGGCGTCCAGGCTAATTCACATTACACACAGGCACACAGGCCTGAAATACACACACAGGCACCAATAGAGAAATGAGTGGGCTGTAACTGCTTCAGTTGATGGCGGTTCAGTGCCTTGCTCAAGAGCACCTTGGAAGTGCCCAGGAGGTGAACTGGCATCTCTCCAGCTACCAGCCCACATTCCATACGGGGACTTGAAACAGCAACCCTTCAGTTCCCAACCCCACTCCCTACGGACTGAGCCACTGCCACCGCCATGCTATAATATAAAATAACAAATTGTGGTAGGTTTTTACTGTATTCATTCCAAGTCCGGTTTTCTGATTGATGATTTTAGAATGCTTGTATGTACATTTTGGGAGGATTATTTCACAGAGTTTTAATGACATATTGTGTGTTAGCTCAGTATCACATTTGTTTTTTGTACATATTATGTATATCACACAGTACTCTATTGTGTGATATATATGTAACACTGCATATAGTAAAGTATAGAGAATGTGGTGATACTAAACTAGATATGGATGCAAACACTAACATTAATTCAAGACGAATATACATTTAACTGGTAGGACAAAACTGCCACTGTTAGGGGTGACCTCTAGCTCACTTGGTAGAGTGTGTGCCCCATGTTGGGTGAGTCCTTGGCCCCGGTACAAATCCAACCTGTCGCTCTTTGCAGTGTGTCATCCCCTCTTTCTCTCTACCCCTTTGTCATCTTCTATCACTATCTAATAAAATAAAAATCCCAAATAATAATCTTGGGGGGAAAAAAACTGCCACTGTTACATACACATTTCCCTCATCACTGATAATTTTTGCCCAATGTTCATATTACAGATTACCCACAGGAAAAGTAAGTCGAATTCCCCTGAATTTGAGTTTCATTGCAAATGAAAGTACAAAAAGAGGATCTGACTAATTTAGACACTTTTGTAATTAAGATGGGGTTGTCTTTAAAGAGACTGGAGGTCAAAAGGAAAGACCAAGTGGAAAGTTTCATGGATCCTACCCTCTATTAAGCAGATAGGATACAGACAATAGATGTCCATAGATATAAGTATCTCTAATATAACTAATGAAAGCACATAAAATAAACAAGTGAAGAAATGTTACAATAAATGCACATGCAAACACATTAACACTGGTGGAGAGTTAAAACTATAAAAAAAACTAAACTAATTTGGTCTCTACCTTTCTTTGTCATAGAATATCAGTAGAAGCATGAGAGGTATTAAAACAAAAACTGTAGAGAAGTCTGGAGGGATACCAGCTGATGGACCAGTACAAATGAATAATGTTCCGAAGGATGTAATTAACATTAAGTCTCTCGTGACGCATTGAACCTGAACAAGGTTAAAGCAGTTCATTGACATAGAAGTTATGATGTTCTAATGTTTTAACTTGACTACTGCCCTGTGGCTCTACCCCATTCTGATGAAGTGTTTTGAGGAAATGGTTCACCAAGCACATCAAAAACCTCCCAGCTAGCCTAGACTCTCTACCAGTAACTCTACCAGTTTGCATACAGAGCCAACAGATCCACAGAGGATGCCATCTCTACTGCCCTCACATATCTTGAAAATAACTTCACCTACATTAAGAATGCTCTATGTTAAATTCAGCTCAGCATTCAATACCAACATCTACGTAAAACTGATTGACATACTTAGTACTGTGGGTTTGAGTACAACACTGTGCAACTGGAGTTTTGATTGATACTCGCACCTCCTCCACTCTACTGTTTAACATCAGAGCCCATCAGGGCTGTGTGCTCAGCCACGTTGTTCCCACACTCACGACTGCAATCCCCAACATGGAGAGAACTCTGTTGTGAAGCTTTCAGCCGGATCACAAATACTGATAAAACTGCTTATCTGGAGGAAATCCACAACCTTGCAGAGTGGTGCACAGAGAGCAACCTGCTGCTCAAGGTCAGCAAAACCAAGGAGTTTATCATTGATATTAGAGAAAAGAGGAAAAGACACAGCCCTGTTTACATTAATGGAGCATAGGTGGAGCAATTGAACAGTTTAGGGTTTCTGAGAATCAGCATCATAGATTATCTGACATGGTCATCAAACACATCTCTATCTAGGTGACAAAAAAGCTCAGAAATCACTGTATTTCTTAAAGAAACTTAAGAAGGCAAAATTTGTCTGAACAGAAACATTACAAAGCGGCATGGGATGTGCATGATAGAGAATGGAGCAGGCAACTGCCTGCCTCAGAAATCTAGATTTGAGCCTTTTTCACCCTAGGATCAACATTTTCTACTGAAAAAAAGTAGAAAATGAGAGAAGAGGGAAATTGAGTAAGCTTCTTAAAGTCTCTGACAATTCCAGTTGCACCTGGCTTATTTGTTGAGGATGTCCTTTGGTGTCATAGCAGTAAGAGACACGCTCACTGCTTACTGTAGAGATATACTTACTATAGTAAGTTCAAAATGTTGTATGTACGTGTTCTTTGTTTATTTATTTCTTAGATGCAGACACTGTTCTGTATATTGTAAAGATGTTAGCTTGACAGAGTCCACTGGCCTTCAGACAATGTGATTTCAGGTCTGTCTGGTCTGGTCTTGGTTCTTATACAGTTATACAGCACACTCTGGAGGACAATGTGGCCCCAAACTGCTTCACAGATCAGATGTTATTGTTGATGCTATTATTCCACTGAAATACAGAATAGAATAGAATAGAATGCCTTTATTGTCATTATACACAAGTACACAGTACCTGTGCAACGAGATTGAAGCAATCCCTTTACAGTGTTGACACAAAAATATAAGAATATAAGATAACAATATAAAATATAAAAAATATAAAATCAAAAATATAAAGTGTAGGTAGTGCAGAGGAAAAAGAGGGGGTGCTGGTGCACAGTCCTGAGTCCAGAGAGCCACTGTATACATATTTAAAATAGCTTTGAATACACATTGTGTGAAAGTAGATAAGTGTTAAGAAATTAATAAATATCGCACAGTAATGAAATGAACTGGTTAAGTACTAAATAATAAATAAATAAATATTGCACAGAAATTAAATGGAATAGTGAATATATTAACTATTACACTGTATGAAATTGCACAGACTCCAGTGTCCTTTGAGGTATTATATAACAGTATAACAGTATTGCACAGTCGGAGGGAAGAAGAAAGTCCGGGGGCCGGGGGCTGGCTGTGGAGTGGAGTCAGTGCATATGTGAGTTAAGGGTGGTTATGGCCTTTGGGAAGAAACTGTTCTTGGGTCTGTTAGTCCGTGTTCTGATGCACCTGTAGCGCCGTCCTAATGGCAACAGGTCAAACTGATCAGAGCCAGGGTGGGAGCTATTTCAATACAGTTAGGACCAGATTACTTTATATAATATCTTGGCTTAGTTGCTAAGCGATCCAAACAAGCCACACAGATGTGGAAAGTATGTAATATTATAACATTAATAATTAAATTGTTTTTTTGGTGAGATAGATACTGACATACCAAACTGCCTCTTGTGTCTTAGCATGGGATTCATGCTAAGATACTGTGCAGAATATGTATTCGACAAAACAACCATTTAATAGTTGTTCTGGAGCTGACGATCATATGACATGATTTTCATTAGCAGGAGTCTGCATTTCCTTAGAGCACTTTAAGGACTCATCATCCACATTGGCTTCAAAATTCTCTGAAACGGAGAATATGACATGATCCAAAGCCCAGGACAGCTTCTAAAGGGAGCTCAAGGATTGCTTTATGGACTTTGAAATTCATCTTCTGTGTTGGTGTGTTTAAAGGTACAACAAGCTTTTAAGTTATAATTATGTAAAAAGAGAAAGAAAAACTATCATGATTTGTTACTTTTTTTGTTTGAATCATCTTTGGAAGAAAGTTTGGAACGCATTTCGTTGTTTTGCGAGAGCGCCACTAAAAAAATGCATGCAGTAAATCATTACGAACTCCAAGCTTCTTACCGTTAAGCCCCTTTTAAAATGCAAAGTCACAAAGTACAGTGCAAATTTTACACACACACACACACACACAGACACACATCTGAGACAAATCTGAGACAAATCCCTTACACTGAGAATTTGCAATAGAGGAAAACGTTTTTTATCAGTGTTTATTCCATTTTTTTTAAAGTTGTATTTTGAGTGTATTTAGTTAATTTTAAATAGAAGTGACAGGACTTGTCTGTGGTTAATGGAGATTGCGCACTGTGGACTTTTGTGGTAGACAATATATTAAATTGGTCATACAAAAAAAAAAAGCAGAAATGAGAGTCAGAGCTATTGCTTCCAGTTTTCCAGACTTTCATCCTAAACAAGAGAGCTGAGCACAATAATCACACATACATAAAATTCATGAATGACCTGGAATAGATATATTCATCGAAACTTTGCATGTCCACAGAGCAAACTGAACATTTGTCTTGGGCTCTTACGGGGAGTGGAGAATGTCCTGGATTGGCACTTCCCAATCAGAAACTTCGACCACTGAGCTATTCTAAAGTCTCAAATTGTCCACTGAAAGTACCAAAACACTCCCCAATTAAAAGTGGACACAAACCCGCTCTTACAACATCCTCCACAGAGCATATACAGCATCAACTAATTTGCAGGTTACTACTTTTTTTAGTTTGGGAGTTCTCTGGTTTGATTCCCCATGAGTAATCTTAATAAACACAGGGGAAGTTACATATATACAAAAATAGTAGTAGTAGTAGTAAAGTACTAATGATCACACATGCTGCAATACTGAATTAAATGGAAGAAAGGTAGTTAACTTAGCAAGTACAATACGTAGTATTTAAAAGGAGAATGTGAAGAAAGAAAGTTTTGGAAACATAACTAAAAGTGAGTGGAGAAAGGTGACTTTCCTTTAAATGTAAGGAAAAAGGTGGAAATGCTTAGTGAGATAAAGTCTTTCACTTCCCTTTCATTGTCTTTCAAGTGATTACAAGAAAACAATGTGTGTCTGTGTGTGTGTGTATTTTCCAGACAGGTTTGCTTCTGTATAATATCCTTACATTGGCCTTGCCGTTAGCGTAGCAAAAGAAAATCCAGTTCTGAAAATTTCTTATTTGATAGAGGGACATTACTTTTAAGAATATCCAGCCTTTGATCATATATATGGTTGGCTGGCTGCATACATTTTACATATAGGAATAAAAACAGTATAAATAAAAACATTAAACTTTAAACCCATGCTTAAGTGGCATCACTGTATTTTTTTCAGACTTGACAAAGATCTTCCACAGCCACAGAATACTTTATACAACTGCAAGCAAGCAGAAGGTTGACCTTAATACTGTATCCAAAATTTGTAGTTCCTCTTAAACAGAAATAAAGAAATTTAAGAAAAAATAATAACGTGAGTGACCCACCACCCACTTAAGGGGAAAATAATAGTGAATAAATATGCCCACTGTAGGATTTGGGAAATCCAATTCCAAGCACTAAAAGTGATGGTTAAATGTAAAAATAAATATGGACTAGTGTATTACCAGACACACAGATGTGTCAGTACACTTGGGTTTCACCCTGTATATATAACGCAAGTGTTATAATTAATTTTAAGCCAGAAGAACTCATTGTAGAACATTATGAACTGGTAATATTATTCATATTATTCATATATTAAATGGCTATTGTCATTTAATTATTGTTGTCATATTCAAATCAATTATGATATGACCTTACAGGCTGTGTGATCAGGATATTACACTTAAAGCACTACCACATCCTTTCATTCCTTCAAACACCCTGAACAACAACAATCAAACTAACATTGAAAAGTAGTATCATGACTAATATTGGCACAGGAACATGATACAGAACATCACTGTGAAGAAACAACAAGAAAATAACAGATTTCAACAGACAAAACATACACTTGATGTAATATATAAGAACAAAAAACATCTTACATTACACAAGTGTTGCTAGTATTGGGGGAAGAAAGTCTTAGGCCTACTCCAGAGAGTTGATTGGGATAGGCAGTTAATTCCTCAGAGTGGGCTTGAAATTAAAAATCCACCGGAAATTTGACTTCTCCTCAACGATGCTGATTTTAGTTTTTTGGAATACTGATATTCAAATGTATGGTTTAGAGTGGATTTTCCCTTTAAATGATCTGGCTGAAAATATCATAGGAATTTATTGCTTCCAAAATGTTGTCAATACCCACTATGTGTAGGCCTGTGTGTGTGTGTGTGTGTGAGAGAGACACATGCTTTATTAATGTCAGGTATTTAAATGACTATAAAGCACTTTCGTTGTACAGCTGCCTGTACACTGTACATTAAAGTGCAAACACTCGCAAAATCACAACCAACCACCGACACATGCCGGACCGGATGCTTGACGCAAACTAATAATTGTGTGCGCCTGTAGCAGGAAGGTATTGGGAAATCCCTACAGTCTGAAGAATATAAAATGACAGCCCATCGCAAAGACAAGGCAACTCCTTCTGGCCCTGGCAGCCCTCAGCATCAGTTGAAACTCAACAAGTGCTTCCCAGCAGCGCAACATGCCCTCTTCACTAAGTAAGTGATTTTGCATCCTGTGGCGCGCACGTTCATTGCGTTTCTTTCTTCTTTTCATTCATCCAGTCTTTCACGCCTTTCCTCTCCGCACAGACGCGTACTTGCTCTCTGCAGTGATGCTGTGCGCTCTGCTGCTCTGCGCTCCCGGAGCTCCAGTTGAAGACGCGTCCACCGACAACCTGGCAGGTGACCCCTCAGGTGAGGAAGAGGAGGTGTCTTCTGACCTAGTGAGCAACTCCCCGGTCTGGAACTCGATCATCGGCGCAACCAAACGCCACAAGGAGGAGGTAGGCGCTTTATCTTGCAGGAATTTCACTGATCTATGGTATTTTTGCAGTTGCTTACATGAGTGATGTTCCTTCTCATCAAGTTTTACCGAGTCATTTTTAAAGTTCGAGTGGACTGACTGCTGCACTCCTGAACATTTTCTTTATATCATTTTCCCTCTATCAGTTTGAAAATGAATTCAAGGATGAGGTGAAATATATTTTTCTGGAGCGCTACAAATTCCCCTCACTTCCAGCACTCTGCCCTCACTTTAACTTCAGCAAGGTATTGTGTCTCCTCCCTTGTTATCCTGTTACTGATACAAGGAACTAAGTGATGGGGTTAAGTTGTTCTCTGACAGTGATCTTCTTCCGTTTCCAGGAGGCTTGTCTCCACAGGATGGTTCACGGCCTGCTTATTTACACAGTTCTTCTCAAGTATGTGGAGAAGGAGTACCCCGGCAACTCAATCTGCTCAGAGGTCAGATACTACAGCAGCCTCCTGATCAACCTGATCAAAGGAAAGGTGGGTCTGAGATTCTGCATATTGTCTTTCATATTGCAATTTGAAGCTGTGTTCATGCACTCTGGTGGCTTTTGTATCAGCCCTGCCATCGTCTTTGCTTTTCATATTTGTTATAGCTAGTGGTGGAAGAAGTATTTTTTAGATCCTCATGTAAAAACAATACTCCAAATCCTGCATTCAAAATGTGTGCATCAGCAAAAAAGTATTACTTATTGAGCAGAATGCCACCTGTCAGTGCTAATTTATTCTATATTACATTATTAGATTATTATCTCTCCCAGACGTAAGACTGGAAAGAGATCATTTGTTCGCTCATGCGTGCGTTAGTGTGCATCTGTCTGTCTAGCTGCAGCTAATCTCACATAATAATGACATCTGCAAAGTAAGTACAGCTGGTAAATAAATGTAGTTGAGTGAAAGTAACAAAAAACATAAATACTGAAGTACTTCAAACCCTAATAAATAAGCTTATTAACTGAGTAAATCAACTTAGTTAAATTCCACCACTGGTTATAGCTCATTTATTAAAAAAGGATTTGTCTTGGTTTTAATTTTGTTTGCATACATGTCAAATGTGTCCACTTGTGATTGTCTTGTTGTAAATTAATTTGTAATGGACTGGATTACATCCTATGATTATTATTATTATGAAACAGCACTGCTTAGTCATGTTCTACCACTGTTACTTCTGCCCCACAGATGAGAAACCGTGACCAGGTCACAGCGCTGAGCGGCAGCCAGGAGGCGCAGCTGCTCAGGGACCTCGACAACCCCGACCTTTTCCACAGAAAGATGACTGCACACAACATCCTGCGCCAGCTCCACTACTTCCTCATAGATGGAAAAAGAGCGATTACTAAAAAAGAGAACAGACGTTTGGCCTTCAGGATTGTGACACCCATCCCTTTAAATGTTGAAAAGATGAGTACTCAAAAATGAGTAATGAAGGAATACCTCAGGGAACGTGGGTGTGGGTAACTCTGCTACTGTTTTCATGAGGGTTTATTTTTGTTTTTATGGGGGAAATGCTCTGAGTGCACCAACTGTATGTACAGATGCAATCTCTGTGTAAAGCTTACAAGGCATCAGGGCTTGAGTCGCCCACTATTTAACATTTTATTTAACCTATTTATACTTTGAGAAAAGTATTATTTATTAGTCATAGGAAATACATGATTGTGGGTTTTTTGCTCTAAAAAAGGCATTTCTTATTTATGATTTTTAGTTAATTTCTAGATTCCGACAGTATTACTTAAGCATTGTTAGGACTGCTTTAGTTTTTATAAGATACCATTTTTAAATACTTTTATCACATATTTTTGTGAAGAATTTTATACTAACAGTATTATTTATTTACAATTGTTATTAAACTGAATTTGCTGTTGATTTAATTACAATGTAATAAGCTGTGTTTTGAATGTGCATGAGCAATAAGTGACTGGAATATTCTATACACAAGACTGTTTAGATAAGAAAGATATCTTCATTTTCAACACTTTGCAGAGTTGCATCATATTTCGAAACCATCAGCGTTATCTACATGCGTGTTCGTTGGAGGCTGGAAAATATGACTGTCCGACTGATACGACCAAATTGTGTGATGATGAATCAAATGAATCATTATTTCAGAATTATGTGTCATTTCCGAACTTTAAAACATGGACCTCAACAAATCACTTAAGTATACAATGATAATTCATATTCAGGATGTTCTACTACTTTTGATACTTTTACATTTTCTCAACAAATTTTACAATACAGACCCAGTTTTGGTTGTTTTACGATGTATGCATCAATATGACTCCTGGTAATAAAGACAAGACTGACAGTTCTTTGTAGATTTATTCTCACATATCTTAAATTACAAACAAAAGAGGAAAGACATGGAATGGTATATCCAAACATCGCTGTCACACATTCCAAACAAAATACCGACGTACAGTATGGCCACACATACCAATACTTCTCAGACATTGGACAGTAGGATTTATGGTGGGAAAGGAAAAATAGTGTCCATTTCTTGGATTTCCAATGACAGGAGCGCCGCATGGTCTCGATGAGGTGAGGGGACCGGTTGTGTGGAGACACTCCTTACCCCCATAGCAAACTACAAAAAATAAAAATAAAGATTCAACTAGACTACCGATATTCCACAGTTCACTTAAAGAGTACTGACGTACCATCACTGAATGGTTTGTCATGTAATTTCATTTCCAGTTACCAATTGTAAAAAATATTAAATTTACCTTACTGCATGTTAACTGCTGAAAATAGTATCTCAATTAAATGGATGCTCAGAGTTTACAAGGTGTCCAGCTCAAAAGGTTTAGAGAAAGAGGAATTCAACTTCTTTCTATCATTATCAGGAATCATTGGGAGTAAAAAGATGAAAATGTAAACTAGTTGATTTATTTATTACAAGCCAAATGTGTCAATATGGAGAGTATTTAAAGACCTGAACAAATTAAAGAGATGTGGTGCAAAACCGGAGCTACGTAGAAAGAAGATAAACTGAGGATTCTTGTAAGATATAAGATAAATATTTGTTCATGACTTGTAGATATTATTACAAGACGGGCCGTAGTTGTATGTCCAGCCATTACCATAGGTTACGGAGGTGAGGGATGATGACTGGATTGTACGATATCAGGTGTTTTCTCTGGCTTTATTTATTTAAAAATGTAGTTTTGTGCATTAGACTTTGGGTGAAGAGAGAAGTTTGGAGATGTCTATGAAATGTCCTGTAATTCTATGTAAACTAAAAATGACAAAAAATATCAGGTTAATTGTTCAGTTTCCACAATCTTAATTCATACACCAAAACACGTAGAAGTACAGATTTTACTTTGCTGTCAGTTATTAAAACAGCTTGTACACAACTAGTTGACAGTTAGGCCAACTAAACGACTAAAAGGAAAAAATGTTCCTGTGCTGCCAAGTTTTGAAAATTCCCTTATGTTACATTTTACACCATTTGGTTTGCTTCTTCTGAAAACATATATGTCATACCAATCTGTCCTTACCTCAAGACTGTGGGTTCAGGCATTCCTGGATCTGCTCCTCGTTTGAAACCTGTAAACCAAAGCCATAAAGAAGAATTGAAGCATATTTTAGAATAGTGTCACACAGCAAAAACAATCTAGATCATCCAAAATAAATTATTATGGCTACCTGCTGCAAGAATTACAGAAAATCAAATGGCATATAAACTATACAGTATGGCACATAGCTTGAAATGAAATATATTTAACAATTAATACATTTAAATGATCTGTTCACCACTGGATGACCTGATGAGTCAATAGTTGGTCAGCAGATTCACTTGTGTTAAATTAAACAGCACCATTGCATCAGAGCGTGCTGACATCCATCATTTCTTTTTAAATAGGGTGAAAAGGCCTTACACACAGAAAATATATGAATTTCCTTTTACGCAACTGATTCTTATGAAAAAGACAAGAGAATAATAGAATACCCTTTTTTTCAGACTAATAACCAGGGTTACCTGACCCGTGTTCAACCACTCTTGTCAACTCAAACCAAGCCTGTCAACATGTTATTTTCATTGGAATATTTTTGATTTATCAATAGTTTATTTCGTAAAATATCAAGAAAGAAAAGGAGAATTCCCATTGGCCAGAGCAGAGGTTTAAAAACCCACTATCAGATTATGATTTCCCATATATGTAGTGTTATTTGCCAGGTATGAGGCCACATACGAGGAATTTTACTTTGGAACATCGTTGCTCACAATGCGCTTACACATACCAAACAACCAAACAATATATACACACACACACACTAATATATACATACTCTAAACAAGTGCAAATTCTGCCTTTAAGAAATTAAATGAATTGCAAGAGAGATATGAATGTAAAACTAAAAATAACTTAAGGGAGTAACAAAGAAGAACGAGAGGGGAGAAAGTATGACATTAGCGTTGATGTTTCCGAAATGCTGAAGTCAGAGAATATTCATTCATAGAGGGCAACTCCATCAGCTGTGAGGTCACGCATCCAAAAGCCTCAACTTGCCCATCTTTCTCCATATACCATAACCAGGTATTTTTAGCACCCTAAATACATTTGAAAACAAAATACTTGAAAACAGGCATGTCTTGGACTTCTGTGAGGAACCTTTTTAAACTAACGTTGCCCTGGACTTATTGCACCAGTAATTAAAGGTTAATAGTTTAGACATTTTTAGATCCAACCAGATGGGAGCTTACACACAGTTCTTAATTTATCACAGAGAAGATAGTCATATGTCTGCTAGTATTCTTTCGGAAAAAACGTATTAACAAATGATCACCAGTTAGCTAGCTAATGGTGCCACAGCTTGTTTTCACGAGGAGATCATGGACAGTTTCATCCTATCCGTTTTGGTTCCCTGCATTGTTCACCCACCTAATCCTATGACTTTGGCTTACACACACACACACACACACACACACACACACACACACACACACACACACACACACACACACACACACACACACACACACACACACACACACACACACACACACACACACACACACACACACACACACACACACACACACACACACACACACACACACACACACACACACACACACACACACACACACACACACACACACACACACACACACACACACACACACACACACACACACACACACAAGTACTTCTCTAGTGGGTAGAGCAGTTGATTTAAAGTGTAACGTTACTAACGTTAGCTACCTATCCTAGGTGAATGCTAGTGTGCTAAGCTAATTTGCTAACGTTAGCGAGGCATATCTCCCAAGCCCGCCGTATTCCCCCTGCTCCTTTTCGGATACTGACCGAGGTACAGCACAGTTGGGATAAACCCCCATCTGATGACAAACTGGCCGCACTGGAACAGCTGCTGCAGCCGCAGTTTAGTCTCTTTGCTCAGTTTAGCCATGTGTTTCTCCCGAACAGCGACGATGCTGCAACCAACCAAGGACAAGGAAGAGGAAGTGACGTGTTGGTCCTGGCTGTTAACCGACATCGTCACCTGGCAAAGGTCGCCATCTTGTGGACGGACCATACATAACCATAACTGCCAACTGCGCGTCAGCTACAGGTCACATACTGAATTTGAATAGCTAATGCTCAGTCACCAAAAGCCTCCGAATTTGAAATTATATTTATTCATGTAATAGTTCTTTTGGACAAAACAGCTGAGGAGCATTCTATGACATACTACTTACTTTACTTTAATATTAGAGCATATTTTCACTTAAAGGTGCCATGACATGGTGCTCTTTGGATGCTTTTATATATACCTTAGTGGTCCCCTAATACAATATCTGAAGTCTCTTTCCCAAAATCCAGCCTTGGTGCAGAAATAAAGCCACTAGAGGCAGTCCCACGATGAGCTTTCCTTAGGACGTGCCATTTCTGGGTCTGTAGGTGGGGGTGTGGCCTTGACCAACTGCCACTGCTCGTTTGAAAGCCATGATATCTCTCTCTCATGGTGGGCCAAATTCTCTGGGTAAAGCAGAGACAGTGGAGGTAACTGTTCCTCTTATGTGGTCATAAGGGGCAAGATTCTAGATTGGCCCATCTGAGCTTTCATTTTCTCAAAGGCAGAGCAGGATACCCAGGGATCAGTTCACACCTATCGCCATTTCTAGCCACTGGGGGACCATAGGCAGGCTGGGGGAACTCATATTATAGGGCTGCCAACTCTCACGCATTGGCCGTGAGACACACGCATTTGACTGGTTTCACACACCACACCTCCGATTTTTCACGCTGAAGTGTCAACCCGGTCGGTCAGATTTCTGAAAGATGAGTTTATCTATAGATCTACCTGTTGAGCCACTCGTGATCAACTAGTTGTGCTTTCAGAGACTGTGAGGGGGTTCAAGAGCGCTCCCTGTCTGTGGAAGTTTCGAAATGTCGCAAACTGAGAACTTTTTTTTTTTCACGATCCATCCCAGGTGCATTTCCCCGGCTTCAGGTATGTGCTCTGAGTATCACAGACCCGTCCGTCGCTTGGTGACCACTCTCTCTGTAACAATAGAGGTGAGCAGCACGGCTGGTAGTGTAGCAACTTCAGTTCATTTTAGTGGACCCGCTCTGCTGTGGGCAGTGACGGGTTGCATCCGTGTAGTCCTCCGATGAAGAGCAGCGTACAGCCTCCTCTAAACTTTGTCAGAGACCAGAGACCCAAATAGCTGTGCGACGGTCTGAATGAGATACTACCATATCAACGGAGCAATGACATGCACAGCAGACTATATTACAACTCTCCAAATCTCGGACAACAGAGATGGGAGGAGTTATATTTTGAATGTGCACAAAGTTGTAAACACTTGGGCCACTATTGTGCTTCTCTAACCTCGGTGCATCTCTAAATGTAACTGTAAATAATTCATTCAATGTTTTGTAAAATGAACAAATAGTCTTTATTTTCCCCAAAGAAGTAAATACAGTAAGTGTGGCACAGAGGATGAGGGCCAAACATTACTGAACCTTGGCACAAAGGTTAGAGGATTAGAATTTATGTAAATCAGTGGTTCTCATTCTTTAGAATTTCAGTGGTCTTAGTTGATCCCTCAACATTAATTTAACTTTGGGTCCCTGGTGTACCTGGACCTGTTCACCACAGACCCAAATCTTCTCAGCTGTTGCTGACATATGCTACTGTCTCTTTATGTGGTTCATTATGTTTGACACATTGTCTGGGTCAGTTCTTATATCATAAGAAGTTAATAATGTAAATGATGTAAATGCTAAATGCTCTAATACCTGTTGATACTACGCAATGCAAAGGCTCTGAACCCTACAGTTTTGCACATATCATGTAAGACTAGATTTCTCCATTTTTTTGCACAAAACTCTCCAGAAAGTACCATTTAATGGTTTATTTTCCAAAAACATTCCTAGGGGGGGCATACCCCCAGACCCCCATAGGGAGAGCCCCCATCACACATAACAAATCCCAATTTAAACCCTGAAGGATAATGATGCTGAAAGAGCCAAAGAAATTGCTTTGTACGCGGCAAAATATGGGTTGGCCCCCCCCAAATCTCACTCAAAGGTTTTGGGAAAAGTTGGCAGCTCTGTATTATGGTTAAAAAAACTAATAGAGTGACATTTTCATGGGACCTTTAAGACTATGTTGGTGTTCACTTTAGAACTGAATATCTGAAAGGGTTTCTCACTCATCGATTTTAACTATAAAACATCTTTCTCAAGCGATAGTGTTAAACAGCTGTCTAGTTGCTTACTAATTAACATACTAATACCTTTATAGAAAAAAAAAGAAATCAGAATCCAATAGAGACAGAAAAATATAACTGTGCACACAAGTGAAATATAGAAACACTTTATTCCAAGAAGTTGTAGCAGTAAGATATCTTCAGACATAGAAAAGCCAAAAAACAACTTTAGTAGAACAGTACGATGTAGAACAAGAGCTTACCCATTGACATTCTGTAAATCCACATACAGAAACACGATGATTGTTATTGTCCCACCAAGCTATGAACACTCGACAGCTCTAGTACACAGACAACAGAACACACTTTTGCTTGAGGGTGGGGCAGCTTGATTTAGGACCTCAAATGAAGCAGATGGGTGGTTTAATTCCTTTTTTGGTACAGAGAATACCATGTCGTGTGACATGGTGGTAGTGGGGATGATGATATAAATAACAAGGAGGGACACAGTAAACACATCACCACACAACTACAAACAGCTGGAATAGTGGGTGGATCAAAAAAAATAAGTAAAAAAGCCTTGTTGTCCCCACACACCTTCCCACTGCAGAACACACAGGAATAGCTTAAGTTACAGTTTGGGTCAAGCTTTAACAGCTTTAGTCAGGGTATCAGATTATTTTACCTCTGTGCTAGTACATAATCTCATGTCTGTGTGGCAGAAATCCATATGGAGCAAAAAAGCACATCTCTCTAACAGGAAAATACCACGAGTCAACCTCTCTTGCTTATAAGAAAATATCAAAGTTGATAACAACTTGTTTGCTCTTTCAAGTGCAAAATCTTATACTTAACAAATCATACACACCCATTGTCCCCAAAATCAAAATCATCATTTGTCAGAAGTTGGAGATTTATTTTTTGCCATCGAACAAACAGCAATTCAGAAAGGAGCTAGAAGAGCAAGAGGGAAGGATATAAATATTGCTTCTCCATACTGACGACAATACTGTGCGATTGTAAACAAAAACACCCAATTTATTTTTATCATACTGGTTGATTTATTAGTGGTCGTTTTTCTGATGTTTTAGAGAAGAATGCAGATTTTCTTTCAAAAACGGCAGATTACTGTTGACAAAAGAAGTGTGAATGAAAGAAGATTTTTCAACACAGTTGTCCCAAAAGATAGAAAAACACTGAATAGGAGAGATTTGTATTGCTATGAGAAGGGATTTTTTTAAGCAGTACCAACATTTGTTTCAACTTGGAGAATCATACCTTGTTCATTGTATCAATCAGCAGCGTTTATTCTAAAAACAATTGTACATACACACACATACAGTACACACACTCAGACATGCTCACACACATACTCAATATCTGCCCTCTGACAAACCTGGGCACGGTCAGGATAGATGTATGGAAAAGCCATGCAAGGCAACAAATGCCGAATAAAATACTTTTCCACAGTTTTTTTGTAATAAGTGCACCCATTTACAGACGGGCAGCTCTGCGACGGAGTGCAGTTTTGTCCTGGCACGACTTCACGGCAACATTGCACTACTTAGCATCAGTGAAGATGGAAGTGATATCCCTGACGTGCCACATCTATCAGTCCCAGAGGAGAGGAGCAGTGCAGCAGGTTGCTTTACAGCACAGAGAATCAAAGACGTTTAAATGGAGTGACGAGGAAACCAGCAGGAGACGGGAGTGTTTCTTCATGAGTTTGTGATCCGTTGAAGTTGGCATGGCTTTAAGTTCCAAGTCACAGGTACAGGGTCACAGGATCAGAGGCGAGGGTTCATGTAGTCCGGAGTCATAAAGGGTTCAAAGGTCAGAGCCAAGGTGCACGCTGAAGCTGGGAGAACGCTGCGTGTGGTTTGGCACCGGACTTAAGTACCCCTGCCCATCCTCCTGCAAGCTGCATGAATAGCGGCCAACTTCAGAGGCGGTGTGGTTGCTGGAGGGAGGGGCATTGCCGCTGGCCACTTGCTCGAATGAGCGGGAGAAGACGGCGCTGGCCGTGCGCGTCAGGCTGGTGAGAGCCCCTGCCTTGGGCACTGATTGGCTGGAAGTTAGCATCAGTCGCTTGCCAGACAGCTCTGCATTCTCGCTAGCAGCCCGGCCCGTTGTTAGAGGGCCCGCCTCCTTGTCCTTGCTGGTGCGCCCACCCAGCCAACACTTCTTCATGGCCTTGGCCCCTAGGTTCAACGTGGTAACGCTGTTGCTAATAGTGATGGTGGGTGGGATTGTGTCAGGCCCCAACCCACCTGGCCATACCCCTTCATCCACCTCCGAAATATCCATTAGCTCATCCGGGGAACCCAGATCCACTGCGTCTATGAGACAGAAAGTCAGAGGGAGACAAAACAAGCACTGAAATGAAAAACAGAAGCATGTAGATGAAAAAATAACCACCTCATCTGTCACCCAGCCCATCTGATCCAATCAAAATTATTATGATTAAGATGGTTTAAAAACAATTAATAATGTATGCAATGTTTTTCATGTGGGGTAAAATATATAGGGCTGCATGACAGAGGAGCTCTATCACTGTCCAGCAGGTGGCGCCTTCACACTGTTACCTCAGCTAACAGGCACAGTTAGCCACCTGACATGAGACAATGCAAGTTCAGTATTCCAGCCCAGCACACAGGTTAGTTTAACCAGCAGCGCTGTGAAACAACAGTGAGAGGTTTATTGTCTGAGGAGAGCCTGTTTTGTCCCAATTGCAGGAGACAACAGAGTTTAAGAGCATAAGCCTAGGGAAGACCACAAAGGGAGAGTAGAGGAAAGCAAACAGCAAGGCACTAACAATAAGTCAACCCTAAATGCATGCATCCACAACTGTTTGAGTGGTCAACCACCCGCATATGCACAAATACACACTTATAATTTGATGCTATCACTTTGAACAGAACACCCGAAATCAGACAGATAGGCAGGTCCTATTAACATCTTTCAAGATTGTCATTTCACCTCTTCAAAACAGGTTTTCATCAGATTTAAGTCTGGATTTTGAGCAGCTTTCAGTTCAAATAACTAAAGACCTGAAAATCTTTCCTCAGCTGCTAGCTAGCAACCAGAACAAAGTAATCTATACCCAGGTACAACCCAGGAGTAATGTGTCAAGGCGTGCTCAAAGATACCCAAAAGGATCTCTTCCCAAAGGATCTCTCCCCTAAAAATCCAGGAGATAGCCTCAACTAACAACATTGTAGGAGCAAAATCTCCTGGTACTTGCACAGCTAACAGAGAAAATATCTGTGCTTTGATTCAAGGTTATCAGGCCTTTTTGTTATCAGTGACCTAACCCCAGGCTTTAGAGTGACTTATTTAACAAAATACAGCTAGCAGAAAAGTTTAAAAAAAGTATAAAAGCAAATTTATAGTATACAGTATGTGGGTCATATTTACTGACAAATGCTCATAAAACTACTTTTAAAACTGTTTTATATGTTAGGTTTAACTGATGTTCTGCTGCTAGGATCCACTTCATTTTACTCACCAGAAAATGTCACATTATCTTAATTGCGCGATTCAGCCGAGCACATTTCATTATTATATATTTTTATTAGGTTATTGATTGGTTATTCTGTTAGATCTTAAATCATTAATTTAATTTGAAAAAAATCTCAGCAGGAGATCTTGATGAGGAAGCTTTAGCCACAAAGGAGAGAGTAAATGTCGTTGGATGGACAGATGAGAGGAATAGTGCAATTAGGCGAAGTGAGGATGGTGGAGACCAGAGCAAAAGGTAAAGTGGGAAGTAATCATGCAGGTTTTCAGACCACGCCTCCACACACGGTTACCTAGGTTATCCCAGGAGTGGGGCATGGGGAAGGAGGGGCAGAACTTTAGTACTGGCTCCTCCCTGTGGAGGCTGACCCAGAACCCTCATTCTCCACCATTCGCCTCACAGACTTCTGCCTCCTGACCTCCTGACCCCGCGTGCCGGAGTCATGACCTCGAGGATCCAGGCTGACCTCAGATGTGGCGCCCAACGGGTCGCAGTCGGGCTGAGCGCGGCCATCAGGGCGCGGCCGCAGGGAGTCTCCGTTGGCCATTCGCTCGCCGCTCACACCTGTCACACTGATCTCGGGAATGGCCACGCCCCCCACTGCAGCCTCACTGTCTACACTCACCTCCTGGGACTCTGGTGGATGGGGGAGCATGGAGGGTAGCAGGACAATACGTAACAATACAACAGACACAGGTGGACAGAAAGACACGTATCATGCATACATACATACATGAAAAACAAAAAGACCAGGCACACATGACCAGACAGAGGAAATCAATGTAATGGCAGAAAAATAAAAGATAAAATCATAGTGATCAGAACATAACACATGGTACACATCTAAGTACATGCAATATGGAAATGAATGATATGAACAAGTAATTTAAAAGGAATCGCATGTCATACCGAGTTCCCATTCACCCATACACATGAATTAATATTTTATAGTATTTTCCTCTTTCATCTGCTCATAACAAAAGCTTTACGCCTGAACAAGCAGCTCTGATACGGGCACCAATGAGCAGGATCCATGACATTAAAAAAGGGGTGTTAGGCTCAAGAGGAAAACTACTCATTAAACTAGCTGAAGGCTGTAATTTACCTGCCTTTTCTGTACGGAAAAGACAGCAGCTCTCTCTTTATTCTAAACCACAATGTCTCATTTGTTCTATGGCCATTTAAATATGATCCATTTTCTTTGGCACAGAGCTGAAGCTACACAAAACGCAATGTGTTCAAATAAAGTGTACACACTACAACTCATCTGTATTATACTATAAATACACTACCTACTCTGTGGTTTCCTGTTTTCTCCTATCTGTCAAATTTGGTTCACAGAACAACTAACAGTTTGAACAGAAAGTCCTGGGTTTGAATGAGAAGATTCTAAAAAAGGAGGGCGGGACACAGCACTAGCTACAGCAGCAAGGTGAGGAAGGGTGCTCTACAAGCTTAGGGACTGATGAAGACTACAACAACACTTATGTACACAGTGACTGTATGACATAACAGGGAGGGTGAGTGAACAATGAAGAGATTTAAACCTCTTGCTCTCTCCTTTGGTGTTGTTCTACAACCGAACAATTGTAATGTTTATTACCCCGTAAAATATGGGATTACCAAATGTTTACAGAAAATGTGTGTAAGATGCTCTTCTTGTGTTTCAGTGTACTCCCCATAGCGTCAAAATGCTTTCTTCCCTGTGTATGAATCTTACCGTGTCTCTTCCAGCGGTGTCCCCTGATAGAGAGGGAGGTGACAGCATTTCTGGAGATCCTGGAGGAGGTGGGTGTGATCTCCACCTGGATACTTCGTGCACCCTCCTTGTTGTTGCTCTTCAGTGCAGCGCCGTGCAGTGACGACTTGATGGCATTACCCACCTAAGGCCAAGGAGAAGCACACGTGATGCAAGAGGTTCACAGAATTGCCCAGTGGCACTCAGCCAGTGAGGAACTGAACTGGCTTACTGACAGTTTAGCAACTGGCCCAACATGTTTTACCGCTATTCAATGTAACCTGTGGTGACTTCTTTGTGGTTAGTTTTGTCTCTCCATTCTACTACTTGTCTTGGTAGGGTGTATGGGGCAAAAAAATTAATAATTAGATGGTTAAAAAACCTTGAAAGGTAACAGGACTAACACAATAAAGCAATAATTGGCATTTGACATGGTAAGTTAACAGGTGATAATACTTCAAAAATAAAAAATAAAAATAAAAAATGTATGTTGTTGCCAATCATTGACATATCCCAGTAATATCGGACTGGAAATTCCCCATGGCATTAATCATGTAGTAACTAATTCATTTTGTTGTGTTGCTTTTTTAAATTTAAAAACATAATGGCATCATATCAAAAAGTGACATTTAATGGGTTAAAATTATGAAAATAAATACATATTTGCTAGTTATGATCAGGTTAAACTGATGTAGGTTAAAGATTTAACTCAGTCAAAGTGGAAAATAATATTTATATAATATCTTTATAGTAGTTTTATGAAGGAGACATTTTTGTCTTGTAAGGTAACAAGAGGGAGTGTTTTTTATTATCTGACACTACACAAAAAATAAAAATGCATTAAAATCAATGTTGTTGCTATTCATTGACATAACCCAGACTGTGAAAAAAAAGAAAATTCTCCTTCCCCACATTCTTAATACACAAAATAATTCATTATGTAAATAATTTTTCATTCAAAGGGTTAACATTCTGAAAATGAATGAATATTTGGTAGTTATGATCAGGACTGATGTGGGTTAAAAGATTTAACTTAGTGAAAGTGGAAAATATTATTAATCTCAGGGGAACATTTTGTCCTCTAATGACACCAGAGGACATTTTTAGGGGTTAAGTAAGACTGAAGTTCAGATCATGTAACCAAACCAATAACATCTGATAAATAACACATTTTTTACCAGATTACTACAAAAGGGATAAACCTAAGAGCTTAGCTAAAACTGACTGAGTTGCACAGACCACGTGGTGAGTGATATAAGAAAAACAATAGGCTTTGTATTCTATATAACCCTATTTCACAAGTCTTTCTATAACAACCTCTGGTCTCAATGGAAATTCTCAAGTGGCACTTGCACTAATGATCATGTAACAGTTAAATACGTAACATGAGGTAGATGGCATCATAATCACAATACAACATGTCTTTTGTCTGTGAGGCTGCAACACATTGGTCTCATGAGGGATACATTACCAAGATAGCAGCCACTGTACTACGAATCAAGATCAACATGCCCTGGATTTCTTTCAGTTACCCGGTTGTGGTCCTGTATAATCTGTGTCACAACGGTGGTCATGAACTAGTTCAATCAACCCAAGGTTTCCCAATCCAGTGACAAGCACATTCACAAAAAAGAGGCAGTGTTTGCACAGCATGACCAATCGCAAACATCTACCAGAGCTGCATAATTTACATCAGAAGAGCAAACTAAAATTCTATATAAATATGAAGAACACAGACACAGTTTTACAAGCAAAACCCAATACAGTTGCTGCTTCCTAACCCACGAAGGAAAGCTGGCAAAAAAAGCTGATGCTGTAAACGTGTAAATCACACCGCTTATCAATAACACTTCCTCAGTCAGGCACAAGATCTGACCATACATATACTTGTCCTTTCCATAAAGTGTTGTTGCTTTAGCATGTTATTTCATTTGCAGTGGGAAGCAATCTGAGAGCAAATAAAAAATATAATTCAAATGCGCGCATTGGCAACACACGGCTCAAAAAGCCAACCTATATGAAATCCTGTAGGCTAAACTCACTCAGCCAACATTTGAATATGTTTTTATATGTATTAAGTTAAGGGCAAAATCACAATCATCAAACCCACCAGACTCCATTTAAATAATCAGTACTTTGATCAACGTAAAGCGCACCTCTGTCTCTCTCTGCACACCGAGCTCCAGCAGATCTTCTAGGAACGGTGACACCGTTATCAACTGAGTATTGATTGGTCAGAAGGCGGTGGTTAGGTATTCAGCATAAGTTACCACAATTTAACCTGGTAACAAGTGATCCACCGCTGTGATACATAAAAAACCCTGGGTTGAACCCGAAAAGTTACCTCAATAACGCCAAATCTTGCTTTGTAGTACAGGCCTCAGGTGTGTTCTACGGCAACAAGTAAACACTCAAATAAACACACTGGACTAAACACTAAGATGTAAACCCTTCCACACACAAAAAAAAATGTAAACCCAACGCCATTCTAATTCATGTGAATCCAAAGGTTGCGTTTTGTTTGTTGTGGAGGAACACACCTTGATTTGGGTAGTAATACGGCTATCTTAGGTTCAAACTCCCTGGGCCTTAAGGATTATAGCTTAACAGAGCGGAAAGCATGTAAATAATCTAGTGGGATTACATTCTGCTTGCAGTTTCTGACACACAACAGAGGCCAACACAATACAGCATAGTGTGCTGTGCATGAATCAAAACCACAGGCAAACATGTGCATCCAAATCTCTCTCTCTCTCTCTCTCTCTCTCTGCTATTAAAAGAAGGAAACACAATTGCACCTACCAACAAGGCTTCAGGAAACAACTCTAGCTGTGCCCGATACAGAACGTCATCCAATGCTTTAGATCCCAGTTCAATCTCCCCATTACACCTATACAAAGACACAACCACATAAACATGTAAATACACACAACACATAAGTCTCAGATAGAGACCAAAGGCTCCCCTGTGGAATTTTAGACATAGTAGCACAATGGATTGTTTTTCTGAGTGAGATATACAGTCCTACTATTCTACTGACCAACAGGTGGTACTATCAAGATTTGAAGCAATGCACCAGCTGAGACAGGGAAGAGGACTGCAACCTTGTAAACATGGATGTAATCAATCATACTCAAAATGCAAAGTGAGCAGGCTTAATGATTGGCATAGTCCAAAACATAATAAGAACAAAACAAATACTGTCATAGAAATCAGACACATGGAGCAGATTTTAAGAAAACACTGAGAAATGGAAAACGTGAAAAGATAAAGCTGATCAGGGGGTCTGATCCGGTTGGTCTGGCTGTTTGTGCATGCATGTGTGTGTGTGTGTACACTCACACAGCGTAGTGTATCCCTGTGATGAGCTGAACCAGGAACTCTGACGTGACTGTCAGCCGTGTGCTAATGCCTTTGTAGCGCCGAATCTGTTGCCGTGGATACCCGCATATACACACCCTGGATGACAACAAATGAAAACACAATAGGGGAGCTTGAATCAGTGAAGCTGATAAACCCAACAATGAGCAAATAATTGCTGGATATAAACATGCACACACATTACATAATTTTATTAATTATTATTATTATTTATTATTAATTTAATTATTAATGTTTACCACATTACCCACAACATACACATATATATTTTCTGAGCATAAACTGTCGATAGTTTATAAATCATTATTTCTTTAACAGGGTTAATACAAATTGCAACAAAGAGGATTAAGCTAAAACTGAGGCACCTGTGCATTAGAAGCAAGAGGAACTGGTATATAGTTTTCACAGCTGACACACAGCAAACTGGGAAGCTCTGTGCTTATTAGAGCAATGCTCAGCTACAGTTAGCAGATTATCAATACCAAAATCACTCAGCTGGTATGTGTGTACATCACAGCTCTTTGCCAAATAGCAAATATCTTGGCTCTCTCTAGTAGCAAAGTCTATAAGAGGATCAGATAAGCAAGTGCTTGCAAAATAGCACCTGTGTGTGTGTGTGTGTGTGTGTTACCTGGAGCTGAGCTGGCAGAGGGACTGGAGGGAGGTGGAGGTCATGTAGCTGAGAGCAGCGTTGTAGCACAGCAGCAGGAAGGTCAGCACCTCAAATCTCAACACAAACATACCCTTAAAATAGCGTGTCTACATTAGCTTGAAACAAGCTATCGCAAAAGGCTGATTACCTTATACTACTAGTAGTCAGGGCATGGAGGAACTAGTCATACCACGAACACCGTGCAACCAGTAACCAGTAACATAGTTCAAGCACAGCGTTCGTGGTTCGACTGGTCATGACTGATTTCCCAAGATGGCGCCTGCCTGTACACACGAACGGTAATGTCTTTATAATCTATCTTCTTAATAAACTGTCTGTACACCTACAAAGTTCTCAATGCTTCAGTTAAAAGGTCCCATGGCCTGACAATTTCACTTTATGAGCTTTTTTAACATTAATATGCATTCCCCTGGCCTGCCTATGGTCTCCCAGTGGCTGGAAATGGTGATAGGTGTAAACCAAGCCCTGGATATCCTGCTCTGCCTTTGAGAAAGTGAAAGCTCAGATGGGCCGATCTGGAATCTTGCTCCTTATGAGGTCATAACAGGTAAGGTTACCTTCCCTTTCTCTGCTTGCCCAGAGAATTTGGCCCACCCATGAGAGAGAGACATCATGGCTTTCAAACGAGCAAAGTGGCAGTTGGTCAAGGCCACACCCCCAGCCTCCACTTTACCCCCCCTCTCTCCTCCACAAAAGCTACAGATTCAGAAATAGCACATACTAAGAAAAGCTCTATGTGGGATTGGCTCTAGTGGCTGTAATTCTGCACCAAGGCTGAATATTGGGAAAGAGACTTCAGATATGGTATTAGAGGACCACTTAGGTCTATATAAAAGCATCCAAAGAGCACCATGTCATGGGACCTTTAACATGTAGGGACCCTCATTATCCTATTGTAAGTGTGGTGCTACTTTGAGCCTTGTTAGTGGTATAGAAATAGCGATTTATTTTTACTTCCTCCATGCCTTGACTACTTGCGTTATGAGGTAATCAACGGTTTGCCCTAGCTTGTTTCAAGCTTGAGACACATTCGATTAGCATGTTAACATATCCCAGAGAACGATCGATTCAGAACACATTATTATTATTAGCGTTATTAACCCCTAGGATCATTTTACGCCGGAATTGTCCTTTAAAAAGCAGCCAGACTTGTTTTGTCACATCAAAATTCTTCTCTATTTTAAATAATCTATCCAGTCAGTCTGAAACAGATTAAGAAAACAGTACTAAAAGAGTTGTGGACCATCAAATCAGACAACCTTCACAGTTTGGCTGAAGGTGGGCCTCATTACATACATTAAGAAACCTTAATAGCAATATAACAACTTTGAATGCAACAAAGCAAAGACAACTGCCATGGCCCATCTCTGAAGCTAGTCCAATAAATAATTGGACCTTGCAACAGCTAAACTCTCACTACATTAGTCTGAGGACCGGATAACAGAATCTCCATACTAGATTAGACTACATTTACATGATTTGGCTAGAGACTTTGGAACATGTGTGCCAATCAAGCCTCTTACCTGTTCTGTGCAGTAAAGGTCTCTCTCTGGAGGTGTGGCCCGCTGTACACCACCCTGCTCAGCCCATGATTGGCTAGAGCCCCTTCCGTAAGGGCAATGGAGCCGATGGCTGAAGGCTGGACGTGGGGAGTTGAAGATGAAGTTTTTAAACTGAACATTTTTGCAAAAGCCAATTAAAAGATTTGTGTGTATTTGTGTGTGTTTCTCACCTCATGGTACACTGATGGTTTGGAGAGGGATGGGACGGTAAAAGATAATATTTTACTTTGTCCATCTTTATCAACTATTTCCTATGAAAGAGAAAGACAGGAAGACAATGAGAAAACATTTCTGTGGGTGAGAAAAACAGACTGAGAAGCTTTTTTCTGTGTGCGCCTTAAACCTCTAGAGTGTGTGCTTATCTCTTCAAGCACACTCATCTGTTGTGTGTGGGTGTTTGTGTGTGGACATCAGGGTCTCTGTTTCCCAAATCGGTCTGCTACTGTGTGCGTTTGCTTATTTGTGTGTATACTGTGTGAGCACGCACGCACAAACCCCGGGGGTTTGATGTCCCCTGTGTGCATGTTAATGTCAAATACATTAATTGGAGACAGCCAGTGTGTTGAGTGACAGATGACCTATTCTGCTACTCAGAGAGGAAGTGAGGGGACACTTTGCTGATAGATATAACATTGAGAGCTAACACTCTTTCATAATAATTACTAGTGCTGGCATCTCTTTAAGGGAAGCTTAAGGGCGTTTACAAGGTGCAAACAATCCATATTGTGTATTGGGAAAGTCACTATGTTTCAATTCCTGTTTTTCTAACCCATATTTCCAACCACTCTCCATGCATAATAGCTGTCTAACAAAGCAGAAAGTGCATAAAGTAATCTTTCAAAACACATGACGCAGATCCTAGAAATAGTTATCAGTTAAGTCCCTTGCTTCTAGAACTGCATGATTACAGCCACTTGCAAAGGATCAAGGACCTTTACGTAGGGTTTTTTCTAGAGCCAGACCGATAAAGGATTTTTAAGGCCGATACCGATACGAATATTTGGTTATTTAAAAATCTGATATGCCGATATATATTTTGAAAAGAAATCCAGAAACAAAGCGTTACAAAACATAAACGTATTTCCCTAACATTAGTTATTTGTAGTTATTTATGAGATCTCACTAAAATAATATGAAAATAATTTTCACAACAAAACAGAGGAACATCAAAATATATTAAAGATGATTTGATGATTTTGATTTGATAAATAAAATGTATAAAAATACAAACTTAAGATATGAAACTTAAAGTCCTTTGAACAAAAACAAATTAACAAAAAAAACAAAACCAGTGTTGCCAACAGGGACGTTGTAGAGCGCCCTCTGGTGGACAAACTGTGCAACCCCAACACTCAACATGGTTGACAGTCCGTTTTTATTTTTGAAATATTCATTTATCAGAATCATGTATTTGTCATTATAAATGATTTTGATGAATGAATATACTGTCAACCATGTTATGAGCGTTGGCATTGCATAGTTTGTAGAGTTTTTATTTATTTATTTATTTTTTTTAAATCGGGCATTATAAATGATAGATCGGGAAATGCCTAATATCGGCTCACCAATATATCTGTCGGGTTCTAGTTTTTTCTTACCTTGCATTTATCGCACTGGACACAACATGAATATTAACAATAGCGGCTCTTCTCTATTGGTAATACACAAACATATCAGTTTGATAAGAACTTCTTAAGTTAATAAGAAGGTGGTGTTAAAAATGTAACACACAAGCACACGCTTCATCCTCCCCTACCAGGTTGTAAATGCCCAGCAGCAGGGCCTCGATGCAGCCGGATGTGTGAGGGTCTCTGGCTGCGCTGACGGACAGGAGGCTCCACAGGAGCTCTGGCAGGAACTGTAGCGTGAAACGCTGCAGCTGTGGCTCACCACTTCGGTAAAACTCAAACAACTGGTGACACACTGGCTCCAGCAACTGGGAATGACAAAAAGCCAAACACATGTGCATATGGTTACATCCTGACATTAGTTTACAAAAAACAGCAGACAGCAACTGCCACTGTAACATAAGAATATAAGATAATCAGGATAAGATAATCAAGATAACATTTACATGAATACAAATATGAAAGTGTGTGTCCATACATCGCTGTAGTTCTCTCTCATGACCTTGTAGAGTGCGGGGACCAGGGCACCTTTGTCTTTAAGTGAGGAGGCATAAGTGGACACAGCATTGTCAGGAAGGGTCTGAAACACATACACACAAATAGCAGTTTGATAAAAACACAGAATGACAAGTGAGTTCTGAATAGCCAAACATTTGTTGATGTAGTGTCTAAATTTGCAATGCATTGTTTGTTTTTGAATGATATTTTGACAGCGTCTAAAGCCTACAGAGGCAGACAGTGATAGCATCTACAAAAGCTGTCAGTCACATAAATATGCTTTCTTTTAGAGGTCAATTCCATTAAGAAAGGATGACACGCAGGTCCCCATATGTTCACACAGGAAGTTCTCTTCCGCTCCTTTATTATCACACATCCCCAAGCCTGGACTTTGGAAGCAGTCACATGTCGGTGAGTGCATGGACCTATGCACTTAACAATGTGTTTATGTGTGTGGAAGAAATGTTGCCAATAATAAGCAGCAGCAAAGAATGTACTTCCCACCGGGCTGCAAACATGTGCTTTTTAATATTGATTTTCACACACACACACACACACACACACACACACACACACACACACACACACACACACACACACACACACACACACAGTACCTTAAATTCTGACAGCCATTCCTCCACCACTCCTTGGTCCATAGCCAACATGTTCCCTCATCTGCAGTGGAGTCACCTCTACCTAAGAGAGAAAGAAATACTGTATAAACACACACTGCCTAATTATTGTCACACAGCAAATATGACATGCACACAGACACACACACACTCTCTCTCTCTCTCTCTCTCTCTCACACACACAAACACTCTCTCACACACTCGCACACACACGTTTGCCAACCTTCTATTATTTGGTAACTTGATAAAAATATTCACAAACAATGCCATTGCAGTGGCGAATACCGACTGTACACGCTCCAGACATCAATTAAATTCTCCAACGAAGCATAAGTTTGTCCTCCCCTCTCGCTCTACCGTTTCCCTCTCATTCCTCTCCAGACACACACCTCTGCAGCAAGGACCCAACCTATTCTCAACTCGGGGCTCTCAAATAAAAAAAAAACATCACCCACACAGGGAAGCCTGGCAGGCTTAACTATTGAAGCACTGAAAACAAAATGTGGCATTTGATGCTTGTTAAACAGGCTGTTCAGTTCCACATGTACATGTCTTTAAAACGAGACATACGGAAAAGGCTTTAGCTAACATTTAGTCATGGTGAAACTGAAATAAATGTCAAAGCACTCAACTTGTATGTACGTAGCTTTTTTCTATTGAACATCCAATGTTACACTGTTCTCTTGCTTATTATCTGGACAGGGTTTTGTTTGCTCTCAATGCCATTTTTAATCTCTGTCAGTTTTAATAAAGCAGGCACCTGCCGGTTTCTGTCCGACACTGTTGTGCTGCAGTCACATCAGATAAAGGGAGAAACGGGATAATAGAAACAGAGAGACAGAAATCTATCAGAAAAAAGAAAAATGAAGATGGGAAGTTTTAACCAGATTTCAAAATATCAATCATAATGTGGGGACGATAACAACACATAACAGTATTTGTCTGGGTGGCTGTTGCACAAACAAAGAGAGAGACTGATCAGTAGTTGCTGTCCTAGTCATGTACTTGGGTCACCTTAACTAACTATGCACTGTGACACTTGTGCTTTCTGCCTGGTAGGAGGACACTAGCACTCTGTTTTCACTGCGGGTTATGCGTGTCTGTGCTCTGTCGTGTCTGTGCTCTAAAAATGCAAGCATAAGGATAAATTGGTCGATGAATTCAAAAACAAAGTCCATGTTTGGTAACAGAGTCTGAGAACAGGAAAGAGGGAGGAAAAGTCCTTCTAGTATGTGCTCACTTATTATGCAGAAACAGGCTCAGATTTGAGCCAAAGGTGGCATAAATCCACCTTTTAAAACTCTTCCACTTCCAACACTTCACTTAGTGGATCTCACACACACACACACACACACACACACACAAACACATACACACACTTCCTCCCTCTGTCCCTCCACTCATCAACTAACATGTATCATTTCTCACTCCCTGTCTTCCTTATTACCTAATCTGTCTTTCACACATCCAAATGCTTTATTTTGTATTATTCTGGTGCCTGGTCCCTCCATGGCAGCCAGGTGTCTATTTATGGACTGTACCAATGACAGAAATGACAGGGGGGAGGGGAGCCAGTGACTCATGAAATGGGGACAGATTATAAAGCAGAATAGCCTCCATCTAGAGAAATTAGTTCTTTGTGTAGTCTGCTGTTCCATTCTTTAATGCTGGTGAAGACTACAAGGACGACAGCAATATCTTAAGCCAGCATATTAAAGGCAGGCTCACTGAATTAATGCTGTGATTAGAATGTGGATGAGTCAGTCTTGTAAGAGGAAGGGTTCTCTTCCTATAAAGTCACTTTTAAAAAGGTCAACTCTGTCCATGCTGGCTTCTGAGGCATGTTATCTTTACAAGGTAAAGGTCAAATATGCTTATACATATATAGTTTGGTCTATCCAATGTAACAAAGTAGTAAAAAGTAAAAACATCCATCAAAATGTTCTAAAGCCCAAGATATTGCGTTTTTAAAAATACCGTAAACGATTAACTGATTATCAAAATTGTTGAAGACTAATTTGCCCTTAAACAACTAATCATTTCTTTTTTAGCAGTAGCAGCAACAACAACAAAAATAGAGTAACAACGCCTGTCCATCACCCTTACAGTGCATTTGACTTACCACTGAAAAAGGTGTTGATAATCTGAAACTACGTCTAAACGGTGTTGAAGAGACAGCAGTACAAACAGCACAAAATGCCTGGTCTTGAAGATTTGTAGGCTTGATTGACACAGACAGGCACAGGCAACTGGTGGAGGAAAATAACAAACCAATTGCCCTGAGAGGACACTATAGAGTGTAATCATGTTATTAGGCAGATGTTTGTCTTCCGTCTCAGTCTGGCTAACTACTGTTAGCCATCTCGAAGTCATTATGGACTCACAGATCATATCAGAAATGAATAGCGAGAGAGCACAACACAAATGATTCAGCAGGTGGTGGGCTTCTTCTGTGCAGCTCAGCCACACTGACCAGCACAAACACAGATGAATAAACCAGTGTTAAGGATAAGTGGCTGAGTAGACTTGACAAGCACAAGTAACAAACCAATGAAGTGATGAAGTGGACGAGGCGAGGGACAGAAAGGCAGTGCAGGAACATGAATAGAGCAGAGATCAATGGCTTATTAAATAGAGGGAGTGATACAACAAAATAGAGACAGAGTTAGGCATAAAAGGAATGCACTGTATGACAACCCAGGGGATGGATAACTCAAAGAGGTGTAAAACTGTAGGATCAATAGAAGAGAAGAGATCATTAGGTTTCAATCTGTGCTGTCCCAGGCAACCCCCCAGGCTCTAAGAGACACACACACACACACAAACAGACACACACAGATAACAGAAGACACTGAAAGACCCACCTTTTGATATAAATAGGCTCAAGAAATGGATCTAAACAATGGGTTTTGCAGCTTAGCTGTACCTTACAGAGTTTTTTCATCAATGCAAAGCTGTGATGGACTTAAGTCGTTAGTTGTAGCCCTACAACTAGTTACGGCAAAACACCCAAGGTAAAATAAAAAGCATACACATTTTATACATAGATTATTACAAAAACCACAGTGTGTATTCCTGTGGTCAGTGGTAAAGTCAGAACCAACCTGTGTGGGAAAGCTGGCGAAGAACTGAAGCAATTTTAACGGGGACAGCCCGTGCTCCACACACACACACACACACACACACACACCTCCCTGCTCATTACCTCATTTCCTATTACACATATGCTTAGGAACCTTCTTTTTTCAGGAAGTGAGAGGCCAATACGACTGAAGGCTTAAGTGGAGGGAAAAAGGAAAGAGAGAGATAAAGACGAAGTGGGTGGTTTTGAGAGAAACAGAGCTGCTGAGCTGCTTTTTCCTGTCGTGCAGGGGGCAAGCCACACAAACTACACTGGTTAGGCTGGTAATGACAATGGCAGAGATGAAGAGTTATAAAGTAGACCAAATAAGCTGAAATGAACCTGAACTATCATCCGCTGAGGATATCCTTAACTCTTGTACTGACACACCCTAACCACTAATAATGTTTAACTGCAATCACCATAACAATGTCAGAACCAGGAACTGATTCTAACACCAACACAACTCCACCCAAAATCTACAAACTAGGTCAACTGTTGAAAAGCTGGACCAGTTGCTCCAAGCTTGATTTAACTTAAATTGAATTAAAAGCTGATAATGGACTACTTTGGGGAGCTGTGGTTATCAAAATAAAATGTGGTGGCAGGGTTATATAACCATGGGCATAAAGAGCAGAGCCTTTAACACGTCCAGAGCTCACAGCTTTACATGACCTCATGTTCACCAACTGTGCTAAGAGCTCTTTACCCCGTTTGTTCCCATCATCTCTCTTCAGTTCATATCACATCTTTTTCATGCTCTCTGTTGCTATATTCTTTACTTGGACTATCTTGGCCTGAGGTTGCATCATCGCCTCCCACCTTGCTCTCCCCCCTGGTCTTCTTCAATAGCAGGTTCCTTATAGCTTAAAAAAATGGGGGGGGAGGAGTTTCCTCATCTTTTGCACACACACACACACACGCGCAAACACAGAGAGCACTGCCGGTAGCTAAGTACATGACGACAGTCTGTGGCTTGTGTGTGTGATTTTTGCTGCTGAGGGAGACAGATACAGAGATCTGACAAGAAGGAATCCTCTTATAGCAGCCTACGCTCTTTTCTTCGTTGCCTCTAAGCCAGTGATGCATCTTCCCTCTTCTCACCCCTTCAATTTCTTGTCTTCCTGCGGCAAGCAAGCCTAAAAAGTCCAATGATTACCAACACTGTTTTTTGTTTTTTTAACACTCTCTTATATATCACTTTTCTCTCCATTTATCTCAGCTTTCCATTCCACAGTTGGATAACTCTCTCCTAATCTATTAATTCTCAGCCCCCGGATTTCACTTTTAAATACCAGTGGCTAAGAAGGCCAGCTCTGTCCTGGGATGCCAGCTCTGTCCTGGGATGCCCCCTCAATCCAGTGGTGGTAGTGATGGGAGAAAGGAAGATGATGGCTACTCGGACAGTCTTCAGGCTGCTTCACCCAGGGTGTGTGAAGCGTGTGTGGTAACACTAGTAACATTTACTGGTATTGCTTTATTTTGCTAGGAAAATCAACATCTGTATTTCACCTGTATTGTTCTTGTTATAGAATTGGATGCATAATTAAATCAAATGGGTTACAATGATTTTCATTGCCAGTATATTTAATTCTTATTTCATTAAACCGCAGGCTGTGATACTGGATGACAACAGAGCCCATGCAATCTTTTTGCTCCATGGCCAATATCTGGCACACCACCAGAAGCACAGCCCTTGTGAAGGACACAGATTGTAAAACAAAACCTTTTCAACTTTTGAGTCCATGAAGAGTAGTTAAGGTCCTCTTTTCAAACAGCAGGACTGCCTAGCAAAAGCTTCATACAGTATACAGGAAAGCCCTGAACTGGCTGAGTGGTACAGAGGAAAGATGCATCACTTGATGGCTATTAGAAAAATCCCAACATTGCATTATCATTATCATCACCATAACAGTCTGCAGTGGTTTCTCTCTCTCACACACACACACGCACGAGGAAGTATGTTGACCTAACATACTTAACCTACAGCTGTCAGTCAGCAGTACAAAGTCTGTTAATATGACAAACGTGACGTGGTCACCTACAGTGGCAAAATTGGTACAGTGAAAAGCTCGTTTGCTTAACATACTGTATTAAGGAACCTTCCCATCTTGACTGCCGTTTTATTTCATGTTATCTAGTTAAAGCTAATTAATGTAGTAACTACCGGTATGCCCAATGCTAACAAGCTAGTTTGCCACAATGACAATTGGTAACACAGCTTGCGTTGAAACGTGACATTCTGTCTCACTATAGTCGCTCAATAGTAGGCATTAGCTTTCGCAGCCATATAATATAGTATAATATAAACATATAGTATTTTTAATCAGTAGCTATACAACAGAGACTGTAAATTAATCCTTTGCCGTCACACACTCTGTCTTGGCTAGCTGAATGACTTCGAGCTGTCACCTCGGTTTCTTACAGATTAGCTAGCTAACTAAGCTAGCCCTGCTAAGGCGCGACACCAAGTAAACTGGAGAAGTTACTGTTTACTTACGGGCATGCTATCTGTCAATGTCCTAGTATCGCAGTCCTCTATTGTTCCAACAAAATGAATAAACGTCTATCACTTCGCTACTCCGTTAATCTCATCAACATCAGCTCCTTCCATCTTCATTACTTTCTCCACTCAGACTACGTTAGCCGAGGGGACTCGAGCTCCACGGAGTGACAGGTGTTTGAACCAATGAGTGAGCAGGATATAATCCAACTGCCGCACCCCTTGAACGCAGCACCCAAGCAAATTAATAATTTCCAAGATCAGGGTAGGTTGTCGCTGTCATTCCCTGCTCTTTGACAGCCACTTTAGCTACCAGAGATTACAATGGTTTTAATGAATTACATTAATAAGTAATTAATTGAGAGTTGGTTTATGATTGCATTATAAGAATAATTAATTACATTGCATCATATTAATTGAAGTTGAATATTGTTTCGTCAGCAACTGTCTTTGATTTGTTTGATTAAAATATATTGAAATTATTATGAACATAATCAGTTATAATATTTTAACAATTTTGTCGCACAAACATGGGGTCAGAGCCATGAAAGACAGAAGTGATACAGTTTCCCTTTATTAAACATATACCACATCCTTGTATGCGTTATGCCACATTAATCTGTTTAAAAGGCAAAAGCAGGATTCTAAAACGGTCTCCGTCTGATAAATAATGCATGACCACTTGACAATGACCTTTGGAACAATGGATTTTCCAAAATTAATTATCAAAATGGCATGACCATGTGTTTGTCTGCTTTCACATTAACAGCAGATGGAAAGCTGCGGTTTGAATCAGTTAATAAATGCATGGGCTTTTGTGGATAATATTTAGCAAATGTTTCCTCTGAATATCAACATAACAAAAACACAACAAACCTCTGGTCCAATTTCTATTGCTGCTATAGGAGATTGTGTCCTGTCCTCTATTGCATTACAGAAAAATTGTATATATGTAGGCTACTGTATGTATAATCCAGTGCAGTTCACAACCCAAATACTCCTGCAAGCCAGAGAATAATCTTTTTTGTGTCAAAATGTTGCACAAAAAAGTGTCTAATCAGGTACAAATTTCTAAAGAATAGAAATACATTCTTTTTTTGATATTTGCTTCTGGAATTAAGGGAATCTTTATCAATGTATCAACTGTTGGAATAGTAAAGTGAGTCTGCGATGCCCCCTAATGTTAGCTGGTAAGATTACACCAATCCAGGAAAATACTATACATGTTTATATATTGTAAGTGTTAAATTGAGTATTTGCTATATGTATTAAAATCTTAGTATAAACATTTAAAAGGCAGATCATAGTTAGTTTTTGTGTTCTTATAACAAACATGATAAAGGCTGCAATGGCCTGCAATGCACAGAGTATACTTGGTACATTTAAATACATTACATTAAATACACGTTCTGTGCGTGCATAATGTTCAAAGAGCGTACTGCGTATTGTAATTGTTGGATTCAAATTAAGTATCTAAAATGTGCATGAACTACAAATAAGCCCCTGCTATCTGTGCAGCCTCAGTGAGGACTTCCCCGGCCTGTTGTTTATATCCCAGCGACAACACCTTCGCCCTTCTCACTTCCTTTAGGTTCTCCTCCAGGTTCTCATTCAGTCTTCCTTGCTCCTGGTAAGTTGCTGCAGCCCCTTTCACCTGCTCAGCCATTTGATCCTTGCTGCGGAGCAGCCAGCCAATCAACTCTTGAAGTGTGGTACCTTTTGAGATGATGGCTTTTGTGCTCTCTGAAGTGCCCTTCACCTCTTCCTGAGCCAGTGACAGATGTGGGGGCAGTGGTTCCTCGTCACTTTCACCCACAGCAACCACATTGAGGGAGAAGTCATAGCCCTTCATCTTAAGGGAGACCCTGTACCTGGCCTCTGGAAGTGGAGCGAGATGGCGATTGAAACAGAGAAACAAAGGAAGTAGAATATTTAAGCTAGGAAACCTGTTACCATGTTGTCTTTATAACACGGAGCTCTGAGTGGGTCACTTACCATGCTCATCTCTGATCATCCTCACACATTCTGTTAATGCCATTGTATCATTTTGGTTACAGCCGCAGCTCTGACGCAGGTTGGTGATATGTCGGATCATGGCCTCATAGCGCTCGTGTTGTTCATTGAAGGTCTCGGCCATGTCAGAAAACCTCTGGTCCAACTCTGGCACACACACTTGCCTCATCGCCAACCTGCCAATTCGCATCACAATCTGCCTATCTGGGAGGGGAAAAAAGAGTATCACACAACAGGCACACAAACAGAATGCATTTAGTTCAAATTCATCCGTAATTGCATGCATTAGAAATGTCTGACAAGTTTGAGAGACAGACATATTAACATTTAGAGAGATTGTGTACCACTGTGTGTTGGCCGGGTCTGCCTGGCTGATCTAGCTTCATTCAGGTCAGATGGTCGGGGGTGGAGGAGAGCCTGCCTCTGAAATTGTAATCAGAGTTGTTTGTTTCCTTTACATAGAATGTTTTTGTTTTCAACTGGAACTTTTCAGAAAGAGACCTAACGTAATAATAAGGCTTGTGCTCACCTGGACATATGTAATGACTCTGTCATAAACTCAGTGCACCAACCAAGTGTTCATGTTTAAAACAAAAAATACATTTATTTCAAGTTCAATGTACTGTGGTACTGCCTTTAGGGTTCTGTTGTATCTCTGCACATATTTGTAACAGAACAATACAACTATAGTGATTTTTATTACCCTTTCTTGTAAGTCACCATGAAAAACACAGTCACATGGATTAGCCTGATTCAAATAGCCTACGTAACATTTTAATAATGGGTGTAGTCCTCATCAACTACATGACATTAGACTAGTAGGTTCATCCAATAGGCTAATCTCACTAATGCAAGGCTCAAGTTTCTCCTCTGAACTCGAATAAAACGCATTAACATTTACATAAAAATTCAATAAACACGTACCTCGTTGGCGGAGTTTTCACTTGAGAAGCAGCAACAGCAGACAAAACGGAGCATTTTTCTTCAGCTCTGGGGTCTCTCGATTTGTTTTCAGGTCAATTATTTCTGACAATGCATCTGTAGTCCGCACATTCCAAATTACGTCAACGTCATGCGACTCCTGTCAAACTTTTCTTCCTGGTTATGTTTTCTGGATTGCTGAACAGATATGAGCGTGACAAAGCCATACAGGTGAGGTGCACCTGCAGGTGACTGCTGCGAGGTAAACATAACTCTGCTGTTGCCATAGCTGTATCTATTCCCAGATATAAAATCTCATTTCCAAGTTATCACACAACTAAAGCCGTATGTTTTAAATACCAGAACATATTTATTACACCTACAAACAGTTTTAAAGGATAAATAATTCAGTTCCGCAATCCTGCGGTCAACGTGTAGTTGGTCACATCTGTCGGTAGAGGGCGAACGCGCGTATCTTCAACCAAAGCTTTAAATAGGCCACAAATTAAAATAAAAAATAAAATTAAAATTAAAATAAAAAAAATAAAATAAAAAAAATAAATAAAAATAAAAATAAAAATAAAAATAAAAATAAAAATAAAAATAAAAATAAAAAATTAAATTAAATTAAATTAAATTAAATTAAATTAAATTAAATTAAATTAAATAGTTTGAAAACAGAGGGAACATAAATGGATAAAAGTAACTCAACAGTGGCAACAACACGGAAAACGCAATAAAAGAAAGATATTTAAACTCAATATATAGAGAAGTTGTTATGGAGGGGAACACAATACAGGCAGCAACCTAAACAGCACACATCACATGTTAGTGTTTTTTGTGATCGCTGCCTGTGTTATTGCAGGAAATATGTAGCTAGCCTATCAGACAGAAATGACATGATTGAAGAAACGATTTGGGATAAACAGGTGCAGGAATAAATAACATAAATAGAGAAAAGGGACGAGTCAGAAGATGCTTGGTCAGCTTCTATTAGGAAAAATCTGACATGAGTTAACTAACTCCAGAAGGTGGCAGTAGTGTAACATTAGGGCTGTAAACTACCTTTAAAACCGTTATAACCCAAAGAAGAAGAAGAAGAAGAAGAAAAAGAAGAAGAAAATACACTTTGGTTTTAGCCGTTTTTAGCTTACAAGCTATACTTCGTTAACCTGTTTTATCACTGTTTGACATGGCAGCAAGTTCATCTTTATTATTTTCTTTCTGACTTTATTTTCAAGAAGAATCTACCGTCAAACTGGCGGCTTTTTAGTTCATAAAAATTACAATAAGCTGCTGTCTGCTAGCAAGCAAAGAAACTGTCGAGCCACAACAAAGAGACTGCAGCCGCACACTGCTAGCACTGGTGCTAAAAGTGTTGTTTAATTTAACTGAACAGATTACATTAATCAGGCTGACATGACAGGGGTGGCCTCTCCAGAGAAGGCTGCAAGCACCAAGAAGAAGAGCGAAAGGAAGTGTGCTACCAAAGAGGAGTACAGACAGCTGTCTAGCATCATGGGAGTCATGAACAACCTGAGGAAACAGGTGTGTGTGTGTGAGAGAGAAAATACTAAAGAAAACAAGAGTGTATGTATCTAACAGGGCTTGACATGAGGTGTTTACTGCTCTTTGACTGTGTGTTTTATTCAGGGTACTCTGTGTGATGTGACCCTTGTGGTTCAGGGGAAACACTTTCCTGCCCACAGAGTAGTGTTGGCTGCAGCAAGCCACTTCTTCAGTCTCATGTTTACCAGTAAGTGTGGACCCAAAAACCCATAACCATGGAAGGATGATAAAAGAAAGTTCTGTAGCATTCATTGTTTGTGTTTGTTCATGTTTCACAAAGAGTTTAACCTGAGCCAGACTGACAACAAAGATAGAAATCATAACACATCCATACATGGATAGTAGTATACAGTTGTTAAAACGTAATAAAATACATGACACACTGGTATCGGATCAGTAGGTCTACTTGGCATCGGCCGATACGCAAGGTCAGGTATCAGAATTGGATTCGGGAAGCAAAAAATGCTATAAGACCATCTCTAGACATACACGCTTGATATCTATGTATGTACAGATTGAGCCATAGGGGATCACAGTAGTGAGAAGATTGCCTCTGTTGCTATAGGGTATTGTGATTTATATTATAATTATTATTATGTTTTTGGGATGTCACATTATTAATTATGCAGGGCTCCCCAAGCTGTTGCCAAGAATAGCAGGAAACACATTTCTTGATGTCATGTTTTGTTGGTATGTTTCCATTTTCTATTAAATCTACCTCTCTGTTTTTCCTTACCTCCAGCCAGAATGATGGAGTCAATGTCCCACGAGGTGGAGCTCAGGAGTGCCGAGCCTGAGATCATTGAGCTGTTGATTGAATTTATATACACAGCACGGTAAGACTCTTGGTTAAAAGTAGAGTAAATCTTGACATATAGGAGTGGTCATTTCGGAAGCATATGGCGCAACTGTTTTTTTACCTAAAGGACTGTGGCGTGCTTCTACTTTCACATAATTTCATCAGAAACACCAAACTTCTCTGTGTGTGCGTGCGTGTGTGTGTGTGTGTCAGGATCTCGGTGAACAGCAGTAATGTCCAGTCTTTGCTGGATGCAGCCAACCAGTACCAGATTGAGCCTGTGAAGAAGATGTGTGTGGAGTTCCTCAAAGGACAAATTGATGCAACAAACTGCCTTGGTAATAACAGAAATGCAATCAATGTAAATCATATCTCATTTGTGTTTACCCCACAGTTTGCTGAGCCCTTTGGTCCTTCATTTTTATCTTTTTTATTTATCCTTCATTTTAGTATTAAACTACTAAAGGCCAACAATTCCAGCCGATTGAGTTTAACTTAGCTTGGTCGTTGTGCCTGGTACGTAACATCAAAAGCATTTTTGTTTATTTAAATATTGAAGTTATTTTCCCTACATACGTGATTGGGTGAGGCCTGCCACATCATGTAACTCATGACATTGACTGATCTTTGTATGTTCTCCTGCAGGTATTTCCTCCCTGGCAGACTGTATGGACTGTCCTGAGCTGAAGGCAGCAGCAGAGGACTTCTTTGAGCTCCATTTCACTGAAGTCTACAAACTGGACGAGTTCCTGCAACTGGACGTTAAACAGCTCACACACCTTCTGCACCAGGACAAACTCACTGTCCGTGCCGAGGCCCAGGTACATGTATGCACTCTTTGACTATACTGTGTTTCATTTCTTTTGTGCCATAATCTTTTTAGAATAGGTGAGGTGTTCATAGAAACTGTTGATATTTTAGTGCCTAAGTTCGGAGACAATAATATTAAATAATATAAGTCCCTTTTTGTAAAGTAATATCTACTTATCACATCAGGACAAACCTGAGTGATAGCTCTGGCTAAAAACAATATCACCTTTAATCTGGATGTTCCCACATTCTTTGTTGCATGCAATTTTGTCTAGATTTACGACGCAGCAGTGCGCTGGCTGAAGTACGATGTGTGTAACAGACAGCGGCACATGGTGGAGGTGTTGGGGTGCGTTCGCTTTCCTCTGGTCTCTAAAACCTTCCTCTCCAAGACGGTGCAGGCAGAGCCCCTCATCCAGGACAACCCACAGTGCCTCAAGATGGTCATCAGTGAGTGGGAAGAGAGAGAAACAAGTAGATAATAAACATACACAATACTGAGTGTCTTATGTCTATATGAAGGAACATTATAACATTGGTGTAATGATGTTTGACATTGTCTGCTATGTGCTATTACTCTGAATATAAACCTATGCATCATTCTGTATTATAGTAGTGATTATTAATGAGGGTACAATCCAAGGTTTTGGCTGGGATCTCAAAGATACATAACATGAGCCACCACCACAGATGGTGATAATTCAGCTAAATCCAAAACTCTTAAATTAATGTCTCCGTGTATATACATTTGACATGCATTATATCATATTGTAGATTCAGATTTATCAGTGCAAGTTAAAACTGCTTTAGTGCTAATGTCTCCTGGGTTGACATGAACACACGTGTGCACTGAAAATATAACAGCCTGTGCTTTTGTCCCAGGTGGGATGCGCTACCACTTGCTGTCCCTGGAGGATCGGGAGGATCTGGGAGAGAGCAGCCGACCGCGACGCAAGAAGCACGACTATCGTATCGCTCTATTTGGAGGCTCCCAGCCTCAGTCCTGCCGCTACTTTAACCCCAAGGTACCGGGCTTAAGTTAGTAAACGTTGGACAGATATATACTCTAGTATACTATGGTGTGAAACTTCAAAAATCCAATTTGGGGTTTTGGTTAAAAAAAAATTATTATTGAACGGCTTGGGCTTTACAGTGTGTACAACAGTACATTTCATATTAATCAGATTGCAGAAACAGACATAGTTATTATAGTTTTTTTTTTTATAGTCTACTAAAAAAAGATATATTTACTAGTGTCTGTCTTGCTTTCCGTGCAGGACTCCACCTGGACAGACATCCGCTGCCCCTTTGAGAAGCGCCGGGATGCCACAGCCGTCTTCTGGGACAACGTGGTCTACATCCTGGGGGGCTCACAGCTCTTCCCCATTAAGCGCATGGACTGCTACAACGTCCTAAAGGACAGCTGGTACTCCAAGCTGGGTCCACCCACGCCCCGTGACAGCCTGGCTGCTTGCGCCGCTCAGGGCAAGATCTACACATCTGGGGGGTCGGAAGTGGGTGAGCACAGGGAGGTGGAAAGGGTGAACTTGGGACCTGGGATTGGGGAGGTTTGTGTATATTCTGAGTAGGTTAGGGGATAGTGGACAGTAATTGTCCATCATGAGGGGAAGGGGGGAATCCCCCTTCTAAAAGCATTTAGTCATGGTGTTAATGTACTGTATGTGTGTGTCTGCAGGCAGCTCTGCCCTCGACCTTTTCGAATGCTACGACACAAGAACAGAGTCTTGGCAGGTGAAAACCAGCATGCTGTTGGCTCGCTGCAGCCACGGCTCAGTGGAGGCCAACGGGCTCATATATGTCTGTGGTGGCACGGTGGGCAACAATGTGTCTGGCAGGGTCCTCAACAACTGTGAGGTCTACGACCCCAACACTCAACAGTGAGTCACAAAGACATACAGTCCAGAACTATACAATAGGCCTTCACGATTCGGGGGAAAATATGAATCACAATTTTTTAGCTTAGAATTGATATCACGATTCTCTGCCATGATTTTTTGACCATGACAAAACAAAACAAATTGACAGTACCAAACATAGATTTTTTTTAATGTTTTATGTTTAAGCCTGTAAACATAGAGGCTTCAATGAAGAGAAGGGAGCGCATTGCAGTGGTTGAGAGTGCTTTAAAACCTATTGTATGCAGTCTATGTTTAAAACTCACAGAAGAAAGTAGTAGCGTTTGTGATGCAGTCGACTTGTAAAATTAAATGAGAATCAGTCATTTAAAAAAAAAAAAGTTTAAATCGAAATTATTTAAAAATTAGGTTGTGAACAGGGTGAATCTAGATTGTGATTTTATAACGATTAATTGTGCAGGCCTACTATACAATCCAAAGGATGTTGTGGGACCTCCACTGGCTTGTTTAGTGTTTAGAATGAAAAGAAATATGAGGGGAAAAGTTTTTGTTATGTACTGGCTGACAACAGTAGGACATGCAAGAACAATGTGAAGAAATCAAATTTCTTTATTGTTTACTAGTCTGTATAATATATTCATATCAATGTTGTTTGAAAACTGTGTATCACCAACATTTTTCTAGTAGCAGGATAAATAGCCTTCATTTTAGTTTGACAAGAATGAATTTATTATATTATTTTATTGATAAATACGCTTTTATCAGACTTGGAGGTCATGGAAATTTCTCCGGAAAAAAGCAGGTGGACAGAAAGCTCTAAACTGGAGTTTCATATGCAAGTGGTAAATCACATAATGTTACGTTGCGCTGCTAGATTTATCTATGTTCTGTTACACTCATTCTGAACCCCTTCCTTGTCCCTCTCTGTCCTCAGATGGAGAGAGTTGTGTGGGATGAGAGAGGCTAGGAAGAACCATGGGCTGGCAGTGGTCAACAACAGGATCTATGCTGTTGGAGGGCAGGGAGCACTGGGTTAGAGCTGGGCAATATATCAATATTATATTCATATCGTGATATAAGATTAGATATTGTCTTCGATTTTGGCGTAATTTGACATAAGTGTTGTCTTTTCCTTGTTTTAGAGGCTGCATTACAGTAAAGTTATGTAATTTTCTGAACCACCAGACTGTTGTAACCATTCTCTATTTGCCCAAGTAGTCATTATATCCACATTACTGATGATTATTTATCAAAAATCCTATTATGTAAATATTTTGTGAATGCGCCAATAGTCGACCCTAATCGAGATATTTGGTCAAAAATATCGTGATATTTGATTTTCTCCATATCACCCAGCCCTACGCTGGATACAAAAAATTGATAATACCATAACCACATAGTGATTTAGAATGTATTGTCCTGTAATAATATTATTGAACATAGTAGCGGTAGTACTCTGTATGATACTGTTTTTGTGTGCGTGGGATTTTTCTAGGTGGACTGGACTCTGTGGAGTATTATGACATTAGCAGTAATGAGTGGCGTGCTGCTTTGGCGATGCCGTGGCGAGGTGTAACGTTGAAGTGTGCAGCAGTCGGTGAGGTCATCTATGTGCTGGCAGGGTTTCAAGGTGTGGGACGGCTCGGACACGTCCTGGAGTACCACACTGATACTGACAGGTCAGTATATTAACTAAATAATATGACAACAAAGTAAAAAAGAAATCTGTTATTAATAGGCACAGTGGGAATGTTCAAAATAAATCTAATTATCTCACCATTTCATACACTATGTAAATCAGTTTTCTACTGTGTGTTTAGGTGGGTGACTTGCAGCAAGGTGCGAGCGTTTCCTGTCACTAGCTGTCTGATCTGTGTGGTCGACACGTGTGGAGTCAACGAAGACGAAGACATGGACCTCATAGACTCTCAGTCACACGCTGCAGCCACTGCCTCTTCATCTGCCTCTACCTCTTCATCCTCATAGGACAAGAGGAAGATTCAGTGTGTGTTAAGTTATGACGTTGAATGACACAGTTGACCATGTAGCTAATTCACATAAGGCAAGGCCTGGCGGCTTCTACTAATGTCAATATTCACGTGTATTTTTCTTTTGTTTTTTAACTATGTGCAGTAGCCACATTTCTTTTTTTTAAATTTTTAACGGTGCCAAAAGTGTAGGTCCTATATTAAAGTGCTAGTGGGTTACTTTCCCACAAATGTATTGTTTACGGGGACAAGGAGACTTAATGCTTGAAGGTTCTTAGGTTAGGTAAATAAGATAAGGTTTAGAAAAAAACAAAACCTTGTATTTTTGTGTAGATATACTGCATTAATCAATAGGTTAATTTTGGTTGTGTTGTGTACATATTTAAGAGTGCTTTGGTAACGCTCTGTAATTTAAAATTGATTTTATAGAATGAGTTGAATTATCGACCATATGTGGTTACGAGTAAAAACTAGCTGAATGTGAAACTTGAAAAAGTGTCGAGTTTGAATTATATTTTTTATTATATAATGATGACCACTAAATTCATGAGTAGAAGGCATCTGCAAAAAAATAAGATTTTATGAGTTTCTTATTAAAATGGCAATAGCTGCCATACAACTTTGTGGTCAACAGAGATGATAAATAAGTAATCTCTGCATTTACTGTTTAAATCTTGTGTGGATGTAATTGAATAAAAGTGTCAGATTGAAAACATGCATCAGTTACAGGACATAAAAGCTTTTATAAATCTGCTAAAAGCTGAAACATTAGGTTCTTCACTATTTATAGCATTCCCTGAGTGTGTTTGATAAAACACAGGAATGTCCCTCTTATGGCTCCTAGCAAGTGCTTCATAACAATTAATTTTCCTCTGCCTCCTCATCAATCGTCATCAAACTCTTCGTCGCTCATCAGGAGAGCAAACCTGTTGTTTATCTCCTCACTTCCTCTCCCCCCTCCCCTTGCTCCTCTCCCATGCCCCCCTCTTCCTCTTCCTCTCCTTCCCCGGCCTCCACCTCTCTTCCTCCTCCCCGCTGCTGAAGAGGATGGGTGGGTTTTGGAGCTGCAGATCCTCACAGCGTCCAGCAGGGAGGAGTAGAGTTGCCCCGACATGGAACCCCCGGATAGGAGGGATTCAGCAGCTCGACCCTCCTTCAGATACTTGAGGAGGCCATGCACCAAGGTACCACTGTACAACCTGACGCACATACAGAAAAGAAGAGAGAGGCAACCGAATTACAAAAAATATATACTTTTCAACTTAACCATGGTGGTATCTGCAGATATTTTAGATTGACCCCAGATAAAATGGAAGTGAATGGAATTTTGAAAATGTCTTTCAGTGTGCTCTCTCAATTACACTTGATTTGTTTTCATGTCAATTTAATGTTTTAAAAACACCACAAACAAAATTCCATCACCCTTATATTGATGTGGCAGCAGAAATCTCAAGAGATTGGTATCACAGTCATGGTCAGATTCCACTAGGTGATAAAGTTTCTTATATTTTGGTTGAATGACCGTTTAAGTGTAATGATTTGACTGATGTGGATGTGGTGTCTGTTAGGACAATTATTAATTATAAATGATGTGAATATTTGTCTGATGTGATACTAGTATATTGAATGTATGAACTGTTTAATGCACAGTTGGTCGGACAAAACAAGCAATTGGGTGTCACTTTGGGTTTGTGACAACAACAAAAAAATGATGGGCATTCTTCCCTACTTTCTGACAATAAGGCTAAGTGATCAAAGAAATAAGAGTAATCAATGATGAAAATAGTCATTTGTAGCCGCTCTTCTTCTCATAGGTGGAAAATTAAACGGTGTCTCCACTTTCATGTCCCTGTGCCTTACCATGAAAGGTGGGGTTCAGGCAGTGGCATCAGTAATAGCTGATTGAGACACAGTGTGCTCCAGAGGCAGGCCTGCCATTGGCTAAAACTATGAGCCGCTCCGACATCCAAACCCCGTCTCTCCCCTGGCCTCACCCGCTGTCGATCCAACCCTGCCAACACGTCGCGCTCTGCAGCCCAGTTTAGCTGTGGGACTAGGATGATACACAGCAGCAACACAATGTAGATCATCAAGGATTGCTGTTTGCCTTTTTACTGAGGCACATGTTAGTGTTTGTAACCTTGTGGAACAATACAAAAGATACAACAAATCTAACCGGCATGCTGGGAGTGTGTAGCTCCAGGCTGGTTGTTCCAGGACAACTCTCCATAAATCATGCCCAGCACCAAAGCCTGGAGCTGGCGCTGTGAGGGTGTTGGTATGGCCTCTCGCAGCCAGAAAGCTGTCACTGCTACAGCCAGCCTCAAGTGAAGAGGAACAGGAACCAGAAGAGACTCCTTCATCCCTAAAACTTCTAACAGGAAACCAAGACGAACTGCCACAGGAGCCTGGATCAAATCATGACAGATAATTGGGAAAGATAAATTAATCACATGAACAATTTTCTTTTGAAAACCATAACTTTAACAAAAAAAATTTATTGTTATATTTACCTGGCCAAGTGTGTCTAGACGTAGGGGGGTTCTGAGCGGATGTGCCACTATATGGTTTTTCTTCAAGTTCAGATCCACACGGTCGTACTCCTCTACAGTAGAGCCCTGAGCCTGCACTGTAGCTGCACCAGCTGCTTGTTCAATGCTGAATCCTCCATTTAGACCCTGCTGTGTGCCCTGACCCTTTCCTCTACCAATCTGACCACATCCCCGCCCCCTTTCCCCTCGCCCTCTCCCACCTCTTGTACCCTGGCTGATTTTTTCTTGTACCCTCATATCTCGGGCTTGGACATCTGGGCCTCTCTGCAGTAATATCCCATATATAGCCTGACGTATGGTGCTGGCACTACAATGGCTGCTGGATAGCTTGCTGCTCTCCACCTGTGGGATGAGCAGGACCCTGCGCATCACCAGAGCATCTACCACCAAGGGAGCCAACAGTCCCTGAGCTGCAGCCAGCAACAGGCACTCGGGCAGCCCAGAGGTCCACCCTCCCGTAGCTACCTTACCTCCAGAGAACCAGCAAGCCAGAGAGCTATGAGGGGCGATGTGGTACTCCTGCATACCTGCCCACAGCTGTGAACTGAGCCCAGCCTTCTGTCCTCTCTTGCCCCTAATGTCTCCACTTTCCTCCCCCATTAGTCTGCTCACTTCATCAAGGGCCTCCGCTGGATTTGAAAAAGAGGACAGCCAGAGAAGGAAGCCCTCAATACGGGAAGTGGATGCTCTACCTTTACCCCTGCCACCACCTCTCCCTAATACACTCACATCCAACAGACCCAGGAGTGTTTCAGTATCTTTTGGAGTGCCATAATCATTACCAGCCAGGACGGCACATAACGGTAGCAACTCCTTGTTCATTCCACCAAACCAGCGACACAGGCTGTTAGTGGTGTAGCATCGAGCTGAGATGTAGCGGTGAGAGGCTTTGCCATTGACGTTGGTCCACTGGAAAAAATGGTGTGGCAGGTAACCACCTAAGAAAACAAAGCACATAAACAATATGTAAAACAACAGCAAAGCATTAAGTGAGATATCATCACTGCTATTCATTACAAAGCTCGATTTGGATTGTTTTTAAGTACAAAAGCCTGTCGCTATCCACACCTGGCAGGTCAAAGATATAAAAGTCGCTGTCATTGGTCAGAACTGGGCAGTTCCACTGGTGAGCCAAACACGCAATTTCCCAGTCTGCCTCAGCTGGACACTGGACCAGTGGCACTCCTCTCTGGATGAGGACCTGAATGAAGACATCTCTTGTGAGGATGGGGAGAACAGAGCCATTGCGGCCGTGGGATAAGCTATCTGCCTCTCTTATCTTGGACTGCAGACGCTGGCGCAGGGTGGGAAACTTCTTGTCACTGGGGTCAATCCCTTATAACCACAAAAAAAAAATTAACTTGTTGATGCATTTTAAACAAATATGAGCTGCTTTTGTTTGATCTAATTCATTTATCAAAAGAACTGTCTAACACCTGGCTATATTCTATCATTTAAATGTAATAATAATGCATTGACATAATCTGTAATGAGTTTCCTAAAATAAAAAGGTGTTGATAGGAAGTTACAATTCTAAAGCATCCTTACCTCCATCCAGTACCACATATGGCTGGATGTTGCAAGCCGCCAATGCAGACAGGAACTGGGTGAGCAGGCAAGCGAAAGCATCATAGTCCCCTCCATGCTGCTGGTCCAAACCGTGGTTAAAGTAGAGGCGGAAATACAAACTGCAGCCATCAATAACCAGGCGACTGTCCCTGAACTTCACATCTTGGAGGAAGTTTCTGTTTCCCTCCACATAGGTGGTCAGACCCTGGACACCCATAGGATCTTAGGGCCTAGGTAAACATGGAGCGAGTGAGAGGATAAATATGCTACTCACAGGGGTGCTGGTGCATCGGTGCCACGAGTGAGTTTAGACAGCTAGTTGTGTGACGTGTGCGGTTTTGCAGATATCCAATTATATTATGCGATGGAAAAGAATCATAACAAACTCGCTGCTACTGCTGTCAGCTGCACAGAAGTTAGTTTTTCCTGTCTCTTTGGAAATTATGACAAAACGGAAAATACTGCAACAACAATACAATTCATAACGGTAAAAGGAAGTGATTTGGCCATATTTTAAATACTTTTTCAAACAACTATTCGAAAGGTAGCTTGGAATTATAGCATTTAAATATATAAAAGCTGCTAATCAATAATCACTCTACTTCTCTTTTGTTCATCCTGTTTGCATGTCTTGCGTAGTTATTTCCTAAATGTTATATTTCAAAGTAAAAGTCGTGGTTTGTAACAAAGGTATGCATTCTGTTGTCATTAAAAAACAAGTTTGGGTATTTTAAACATACACTACTAATTCAAAAACGCACACAATTAAGTATAAAAATAAATGGAAATGAAAGACAGTTAAATATTAAAAAATAGAAAACCCTTATGCCAAACTGCAAAAATCGCGCTGCGTCTCGCGAGAGAAAGTGAGAACGCAAAAGCTAGCGAGCGCGCTAGCCAGTTTTGTTCTCCCGTTTGAAATAAATCTCATTTTATTATGGCTACAATGTCTGGAGGAACAAACCTCGGCATTCCCGGGACAAGCCAAGCCAGCTCCGGCATATCCGCACACCGGAAAAAAGACAGCAGTCCGTCCGCTAGGTTCTGGGAGAGTCCGGATACTTTAGCCCAGCTGGAGGTGGTGCGACAGTGGATCGGGAAGCACTACAAAAAGGTAGTTAGCTGGTTAGGAAACATGCTAACAGGCTAGCCGCCCCCTGCTAGCAAGTCCAATAGCTCAGACTGTAAACAAACGTCTCATGCTGGATAACGTTACGTTTAACGTTGCACTGGCCAGCAAGATTTAAAAATAAATGCATCAAAGATGAAGAGCAAATGTAGTCAAATCCTAAAGGTTCATCAGTACAAATACACCAATTAAACTGGATACACTGTCGGTAAAATGCATAGGTTATAGGTTCCGCAAAAGCATGATGATGATGATGATGATGATGATGATGACAACAACACATTCTCCTCCTCATATCCCTTTCGTCTCTGTCCGTGTGTCCGTCAGTATGTGCTGGTGGATGCTCCATCGTCTCAGGCTCTGGCTGCAGTAACCCTGCAACTTCTCCAGTTCCAAGAGGATGCCTTTGGCAGACAAGCTACCAGTCCTAGTCTCACCAAACTGCCTGTGAGTTGCTGCCTGTGTTACGCTCTTTCTTTTATAATTGTCACACTTCACTACGCGAGTGTTCTGAATTCACAATACCTCATCCTTTGGTTGTTAGCAGTCCCTGTAGTCTCCATCTTTTTTATTTATGTTGATTAAGTATTCTTGTGTGGGTTGAGATCAATATATAAATATATGACAAGATGCAATGAAATATACTAGTAATTATGTAGATACACTTATTACTGCATCACCCTGTCTTGACTTGAGGATAGATACAATATATCTCAAAATTGATTTTAGTTGTGGTCATTAAAAAGTGGAAAGAGTGAGGTGACAGTAAATCTTGCAAGATGGGTTACAAAATGCCAGACTGTTGATTTTACAATGTCTCTGCAGACACAGTGCTTCCTTGACCTGCGACCAGGGGGTGGACTCTGCCACATTCTTGGCACTGCCTACAAGTTCAAAGCTGCACAAGGCTGGTAAGTTGCATGCCTCTGATCACCTTTGCTTTTATCACAGTAGTGTCCGTTAGACCTGCACGATTCTGGGAAAAATATAAGTCACAACTATTTTGCTTAGAATTGATATCACGATTCTCTGCCACAATTTTTTTTGACCATGACAAAACAAAACAAATTGGCAGTACCAAACAGATTTTTTTTGGTACCTATAGCACATTATGCATTACCAAAAGCCTGTAAACATAGAGGCTTCAATGAAGAGAAGGGAAAGCATTGCAGCACTCAGGAGTTTAAAACCTATTTCATACAGTGTATGTTTAAAATACACAGAAGAAAGAAGAAATTAATAGCGTTTGTGATGCACCCGGCTTGTAAAAAAAAAAATTTAAATCTAAATTATTTAAAAATTAGGTCGTGAACAGGGTGAATTGAGATCGCGATTTTATAACAATTAATTGTGCAGGCCTAGTGTCTTATAATCTTTCTTCCCCTCCCTCCTTTTACAGGCGGAGGTTTGACTTGCAGAATCCGTCAAGAACTGAAAGGAATGTTGAGATGTTTGGTAGTATTGAAAGAGCGCTGATCCAGGTGACATAGACACACACATTTAAACACAAACACACACCAGCCCACCAAGAATACACCACTAATGAATGCCTACCAATGTTTTGTTTGTCTACAGAACAACTGTTTGTCACTGCCTGTGGTATATCTGGACCCAACACTGGATCAGGAGCTGACTAGCAGACTTGCAGATATTATCACCAAACACCAGGTAAAGTGCTGCAGAAGTTATAGATGAGCCTCCACAGTTTGTTTAAAGGTTGAAGGATACTGAGACAATTCTGGCCGACTAAGAAATTGCAACAATAAGAAACTCATTGCAGCTCTGATAATGTAACTCAATATCAGTGCCACATGATCACACTTTGTCCTTCCACAGGGTACGATCACAGAAGACCAAACACTCGCCAGTCACCACATCTACCCTTCATCTGCTTCTACAGAGGAAGGTCAGTTAAATTAGTGCATGTATATGTGTTTTATTGTTTTAAATGGTTATTTAACTTGATAGAAAAAAGTACACGCTCTATTTTCAGATGATTGGATGCGCCCTGTCATGCGGAAAGACAAACATGTGTTGGTACACTGGGGAATGCACCCTGACAGGTAAAGCACACAAGCATATATGCACACAGAGGTTCATATACAATCACAATACTTACCTTTTGTGTCTCTTGCCAACTTACAACAGTTACGATAGTTGGTTGTCCTCAAGTGATGTTGAAGGAGAGGTTGAAGAGCCACCACATTCAGAAAAGCCATGGCGGGTTAGTACAGCAGCACACTTACATAAAAAATATGATTTTGTACCACTCTTTATACGTATTTACACAACACTGTTTCCTCATACATTTACTATATCAATAAGTCTCCATCCATTTCACTGGTATTTGGTGAAATTATCTCTTGTGTGTTTATTTTGGACATTTGATGAGATACACCAAATGAATACTAATTTTGTGTGTGTGTGTGTGTGTGTGTGTGTGTGTGTGTGTTCCAGGTTCATGCCTGCTGGGTTCTGGACACAGATGTTTTCAACGAGTGGATGAACGAAGAGGACTATTGTGTGAATGAGAGGAATGTACCAATCGTTTTCCGCCGACGTATTCACCTCAGAGACGACCAGGTTTGTGTGAAGCTGTAGGTGGTCTGGAGGGCCTGTGAAGGGAAAGGTGTTTTCAATTATTAAAACATAGACCTTACAGTTTCCTGTTGGGAAAATGGAACTTTGAACCATGGGATTTTCAGAAACGTGCAGAGTCTTGATTGGTGTTGTTTCAGTTAATGGTGCTTGAACTCTTTGTTTCTTAATTTCTCACTATCTACTTATACTGCAGGACTCCAAACACACCCCCTTCAAAAAGAGAAGACGCTCCCCCTCACCTCCTTCCTCTGAAGGCAGGAAGAAAGGAAAGAAAGGGTAAGGGGTTTTAACCAGTTTTTGGTTTGTCATTTCGGTGTGTGGTCTCAGCATTGATTTGTGTGTGTATGTGTATGTATGTATGTATGTGTGTATGTATGTAAAGGAGAAGGCGTGGACAACAGGAGGAAGACCTCGAAGAGGACTTGACCAAAGACATGGAGGACCCTACCCCTGTCCCAAACATGGAGGAGGTTATACTACCCAAAAATGGTAAAACACTAAAATAAAACAATGACTAGGAATTTCAGTAATTGGTAAAGTAGCACTTTGTCTCCTAACCACCTGTACTATGTCTCCATCTCTTGCAGTCAACCTGAAGAAGGACAGTGAGAATACTCCAGTCAAGGGAGGGACCATGGCTGACCTGGGTAGGTAATGTTTAAGGACAAATGTTAGTTTAAAACAAAACAAAAAAAACATTATGAAATATGGTTGATTTTTGTAAATACATCTTGAAATTTAACCCTCTCCTCACTTTTTTCTTATTCTAGATGAACAGGAAGAGGATTTCCCAGGAAGGGTAAATATGATGTCATTTTCCTAATTTTTTAAAATGCTAGAAGGCTGTGTAGTCTCTAGCAATAATTTATATCTGTATTGAATCTGTTCCAGTGATATTAAAAGGGGTATTATATTTACTATGTGTGTGTGTAGGAGGATGAGGAGGGGAGAGGGGAATTACTCGCCTGTCCGAGGGGGAGGACAACATCCCAGAACAAACCCATCACATCATAATACCAAGCTACACATCTTGGTTCAACAACAACAGGTAAATAAATACACACACAGATGTACTTGTTGTGACATTTACTATTACTCCAAACATATCTCCAATCATACTTTCTTCAGTACATACCCACATTTATAACCTTTCTATTCACATATTTTAGCATTCAGTCAATAGAGAAACGTGCGTTGCCTGAATTCTTCAATGGAAAGAACAAGTCCAAATCTCCAGAAATGTGAGTACTGCACACATTCAGACTTTATTATGCAAGTCTTATCAGATTATGGAGATGGCGTCAATAAAAACGTTTTTTTCCTGTGCACTGCAGCTACCTGGCATACCGTAACTTCATGATTGACACATACCGGCTGAACCCCCAGGAATACCTCAGCTCAACGTCCTGTAGACGCAACCTCACTGGAGACGTCTGTGCGGTCATGAGGTATAACTTAGTGTGTGGGCGTTTGCTACCATGCATTGGCTGCTGCATCTGTTACATTAAGTGTGGTCTGTGGGTGTTCTGAAATATGAATATGTTAACAAATTAAATGTTAGTGTGAAAGGAGCATGCAGTCTGTGGTGCACTGAATGCGTTTCAGAAGCAGCTTTTATCTTTTTTATTTAAAACCATAACATATGATGATTTGTAAGTGTTTTTACATTTTATCATCTGTGGGGGAATTTTTCAGCTATAGCACAACAAAATGTATTCTTTGTGTCCAGGGTTCATGCTTTCTTGGAGCAGTGGGGTTTGATTAACTACCAGGTGGATGCAGAAAGCAGACCCCTCCCCATGGGACCCCCACCCACCCCTCATTTCAACGTACTGGCGGACACACCGTCCGGGCTGGCCCCCTTACAACACAAACCCCTACAGGTAAAAGACATAAACACAGTAGCGCATGACAACTGCTCTGAAACACACTTTTGTATCATAATAAATGTTACCTGATCAACTCCCTCTTCCAGGTGTCCGCATCGCAACACATGTTGTATTTCCCTGAAAAGAATAGAGAGAAGCCTTCGGACTCCCAGAACTTTGGTCTGCGCTCCGACATCTACACCAAGAAACACCCAAAGGTCTCACACAAAAGCAATACAAACATACTGAAAATTGCACTTTTTTTAAACCTTCCTTTTTTTATAAAATAGTTTTAATCATATTTTGTACTTAACTAATTATATGTTTGTGTACATTTTTTTCCAGTTTGTTTTCCATTTACTAAGTTTTACTATTCTCTCAGTTTAACCATTTCTGTAATAAATTTTTAAAAAGTTATTAGAGATACTAAATGACTGAATTGATGGCTATTTTTCATGACATCTGCGTCAGACTAAAGGAGCGAGTGCAGGAAGGGAATGGACAGAGCAAGAGACTCTCTTGCTATTAGAGGTAAGATCTTATACACTTATTGCCATCCTAAAAGGGATTTTTTTTTTAAAGCATGTGAATCTTTTACCTGAAATGTTGCAAGTTGTTCTCACACTTACTTATTCCTCTGTCTTTTCTTTATCTCCCTCCCGTGTCTCTCTCAGGCCTTAGAGGTCTACAGAGACGACTGGAACAAAGTATCCGAGCATGTCGGCTCCAGAACACAGGACGAGTGTATCCTTCACTTCCTTCGCTTGCCGATAGAAGACCCTTACCTAGAAGACTCCTCGGCCTCCCTCGGCCCACTGGCGTACCAGCCCGTGCCTTTCAGCCAATCAGAAAACCCGGTCATGAGCACTGTGGCCTTCCTGGCATCCGTGGTGGACCCACGGGTGGCATCATCTGCAGCTAAGGCCGCACTGGGTGAGAGGACAGAGAGAGGGATGTTGATTTGTGTGTAGTGTACATTATGGTATGGTTTTGAGATGTACTGTATGTTCAGCATGTGTGTAGTGATTCTACATATTTGTCTTCAGAGGAGTTTTCCCGAGTGCAGGAGTCGTCGGTGGATAAGGTCTCTGAAACGGCCAACCAGCTCGACAGAACAGGTAAACCCTTTAATGTATATTTATGCACATACATATTATATTATGTAGAAATTTATTTATTTCTCCATGTTGTCTACAATGCATCTCTTATTCTGTTTTCCTCTTTCCTTCAGAGTTGATGGATGCAGAAAAAAATGATATAAACTCAACCATCCACCAGGTGAAACAGCATTAAGAGCTTAGAGTTTTTCTTGTATCTGCTGGTGGTTTTTGTGACTCACCTTGAGTGTGTGTACATTTGGATATGTTTCAGGTCCCTTTGAGGGCAGATGTGCTCAAAGTTGAATCCAGTGGAGCCAAAGTGGAGGGAGAACTTGTCAAAACAGAAAATGCAGAAAATATACTTGCAGATGAGAGAGATGGTATGTAAATATGTATATGTTCTTACTATATGTGTGTATGTGTGCAGTGTGTCTATAATAAAAAATAAAATCTCTGATCAAGGAAGGGGAGATGACGATGAGAGCCTAGGGCGGGGAGACGTGGATGAGGGGAGAGCGATGGAGCAGGATCTAGTGGATGGCAGTGTTGCCATGGCAGCAGCAGCTGCTCTGTCCTCAGCTGCCACAAAGGCCAAGGTAAAAGCCCACCTTTCCACTTCTAACTGGAGCAATCGGGGCGTAAATGGAAGAAATGTTTTTTTTCTTTCCATTTATGTCACAGGTCTCCTAGCAACCAAGACAGGGACCATCTTGGAGATCACAAGACCTAGCTTTGCACATACACTATAATTGAATATATGTAGGATAAACAGTATATCTTCCATTTTAGAGACTGGGCTCATTTGAGAAAAAAATGTTTTTTTAATGCAGGTTACAAATGAAAATAAATGGTCCTATAAATTGTTTGATTCCATGTCTGTGGTTTATTGTAACCCAGTGAGGTGTTTCTTTTTATGTCTTGTCCAGTCTCTCTACACATCCTCTTTTCACTCTCTCTTCATCCCAAACCTTTGCCGTTGCTGATGATTGATTTTGTAGTTTTCTTTCAGTCTCTTCATTTATTTTCTCTCTCCCTACTTGCCACGCTCCATCCCACCTAATTTATTACCATCCTGTTGTCTTTTCTCTTCACCTCTGCTACCTTTTTCATTTCCCTGCTTCTTCACTGTTACTTACACTTATCACCCAGTTCCTTACTCTTTGTTTATAGTGTCTGTTTTCTACTACTTTCACCTCTAACGTTTTCCATCTTTGCCACGTGTTTGCAGCACTTGGCGGCAGTAGAAGAGAGGAAGGTCAAGTCCCTGGTGGCTCTGCTGGTGGAGACCCAGATGAAGAAGCTGGAGATCAAACTGAGGCACTTTGAGGAGCTGGAGACCATCATGGACCGTGAGAAAGAAGCTGTGAGTTAACTACAATATCTGCTATAGCTTAAAGCAATCCTAAATTCCTAAAATGCAATATGTCAAAACGCTTTGTCTTGGCTTTTAACATCCGTTTGTTCCTTTGTATCCAGAAACGATAGTAACATGTTTAGAAACCTTTATCATTAATACCTTGTGCTGGTGTTTGTCATGCAGCTGGAGCAGCAGCGGCAACAGCTCCTGTCAGAGAGACAGACTTTCCACACTGAGCAGCTAAAACAGGCAGAGATGAAGGTTCGCCAGCAGAAGGAGCAGCAAGGGCAGCCTGGATGCACAATGCAGCAATCAGGTCTGTCCTAGTCTCACAGTGCCAACCCTATCTCCACAGCGCTCTAAAAAAACTAGTTTGTTTGCATTTCTTTTCTTTAAACCAATCACAATCGTCTTGGGGAGCACTAAGCTCCAGACGGAGTGATGGTGGCTTTGCAGAGACAATTTTTTTTTTTTTTTTTTACAGTGTGTTCTGGGTACAGGCAGCTAGCGGATATTGAGGAAATGTTTGCTGTATGTGACAACAAATGTAGCCTAAAAACGTGTGACATCGCTTAGAGCTCCTTTTAAAAAGCAACCTGTTGGGGCGCCCAGATAGCTCGGTTGGTAGAGCGGGCAACCATACATAGAGGGTTACGCATTTTAAGTGGTCTTGATTTGGGTGTTTACAGTGCTCATTTATATTTAAAAGGGTTGTAAATCTGTTATTTCAAGTTAAGTGCACCCCATAGTCAACTTTATTAAAATAAAACGTAATTTCCCACAAAATAGCGGCTAGTGAAAATGCTGAGTGGCTAGTAGCTTTAGAAAACCACTAGCCACAGTGGTTGGTGAACAAAAAAGTTAATGTCAAGCCCTGGACATTATTTATATATATATATATATATATATATATATATATATATATTAGCTGGATACTGTACATGGTTAAATGCAATTACGAGTGTATCGCTGTGTGTACTATGACCACAGTAATCGGTCCTAAAATGTCCCACTTAGACACTTAGCTCCATCCCCCCACCCCACACACACACAAACCGAAAGTCAAACTGCCTTTAAAAAAATGTTAACCTTCTTAGGACACAAGAAAACAACTTGTGTGTTAATCTCTTATCTGTTCAAATATTTGGTCCTCTCCTTACATTTAGCCCTGCCTCATCCTTCAGGCCAGTCCATGCCCAACCGCATGATGCCTGGTGGCGGAAATGGCCAGACAATGGCTCCTCGACTCTCTGGAGCCCCCAATGGCATGTGTAAGTATTCTGAACTGTTGACTTAGCTTCAACGTGCGTGCGTAAGTGTGGTAACACTATCTTGTTCTGTTACTGTCTTAGACCCGTCCTCGCAGCCTGATGGGATAGCACCAGCTCAGCCGGGTCCTCAAGCGTCCAGTCACAGCTGAACTGACCGAAAACCAACCGACACACCTGTCCTTCAACCAGGACAAACAAACAAAATTAACACTGGCAGAACTGTTAAGGAACAACTGTTAAAAAATTGAACTCTTCAGTACTAGTCACATGTTTATAGACAAATTGTGTAATTTGGTCGACGGCTCAGTCTGTCATATTTGTGAAATATTTGTTCTCTGACGTCAGAGTTGATAAATCGGAAGGTTGAACTCAACTCATTAAAGTTGTTTTACATATAACTCAATTTGAATTCCAGTTTCTTTATAAAGGAATTATTTTATTCTAACTTCTTTGTGAACTACTAACCTACTTTCTCTTAACCCCGGTTTGTAGATATATATATATATATATATATATATATATATATATATATATATATATATATATATATAGTTTGTAGTAGTTCATGGCATAGCAGGGCACTGTGTCTCTTGAAAAAGGGGGGCGTGGAAGAAAAGGTGGAAGGCACTGAAAATTAGTTTTTTTCTAACTACATTTTAGTTTTTTTTCAACGATAGGTCTACATGTTGATTTTGCCACAGTCCGCGTTTAATGACAGTGGTGCTGATGCCAATAATGGTAATGTTATTAGTTATATAAATTAGCAGCACACTTAAACAAAGGTTGATAGACTATTGTCAACAAAAATCCTTTTTATTGAGTTTCCTCTTAGCGGAATGATCAGAATGATATTTGAGCTGGGCTTTTATTGTGAAGGCTAGACATGAAAGAGCCAAATTATGGCAGCGCTTTTTCCCCCCCAACCTTTATTATGCCGTCGCTGTGTAGGGGAATAACTAATTTGCCAGACGGACTTGCTGGTAATGATCACGGATCCAACCACGTTTTGTAGATTTATTTGCATTAACACAAACAAGGTTCTGCATCCAATATACATCCCATAATTGTATTACTGGCATACAAAGTGGTGTCTAGAAGGCATAATAACATTAAAACAGTATTTGAAAAGCGTGATATTAGCGGTCGACTTCCCCCGTCACCCCCTCTCTCATACACAAAACCAAACGGGTGAACAAATATTATTATTGCTTTCTCTGCCCCCACCAGGTTCCTTAATTACCATATATGACCAAAATATTTTTTTTTTTCAAAATGGAACTTTATCTGTCTCTTACATTTAGTTTGTATTCAATAAGAAATTCAATAATTCCAACCTTGTATTTCATTGGGTACCCAGGAAACCAGCTGTAAAGTAGATTGGATGAAAGGTTTGAGATATTTCAAAGACAGACGCACGCGCACACACAAGTGTGGTCAGTCTCCCGTTTTTTTTAAAGAGCCGATCAGCTTAAAAATTTAACCGATACAGACAATATTGAACATTTTCATGTTACCTTTGAAAGGATTGCAGGGGCCTGTCAGCAGAGATGGCAAAAGTACTCACTTCCCATATAGTATAAGTACAGATAATTGTGTTAAAAAAATGTGGTAAAAGTAGAAGTAGGCTGATTTAACGTCTTTACTCAAGTAAAAGTAACAAAGTAGAGGCTTGGAAATTTACTTAAAGTATAAAAGTAAAAGTAGCCTTGCGAACGACAAAGCTATAGACCAATACAACACTAGGCTTAAATGAACTGACAACATAAGCAATATGACTTACAGTTCTCAAAGATGCACAGACACAATCTCAGCTGATTATCCTCCGGACAGCTAGTCTCTTTTTCTCTTCACTCACTTTTTTCTCCGTGTGCCGTGCGCGCCCGCCCGTGGAGTGAGGCGCGTGTCCGCGCTATTCTCCGCTATTCACAATCACACCTGATAGACGAGCTTTTGTACAAAACTAAAGTAACGAGCCAATTTTGTAAAATGTAAGGAGTAGAAAGTACCGATATTTGTGTTAAAATGTAAGGAGTAAAAGTAAAAAGTCGCCAAAAATATAAATAGTAGGCTATAGTAACGTAAAAATATCTGAAAAATCTACTTCCCATCTCTGCCTGTCAGTGGTCAAAAGAAGATTGGGGCTTCCGGCCTATTTATGATGCCGAGGTAGAGAAGTTCCAGCACACAGTGATAAAATCCCCTGTGATGTCATCCCCTGAGCTACCAAAGGGTTTCCAATTACATCTGAACATAATGCAACTACAGCAAGAAGATGCTAGTTTAGCTGACTACATACAAAGAGCAAAGGCAAATAAAGGGAGAGTTGATTTGGAGCACGGGTTTGAAGGCTATACCTTACAGAACGGTCTCCTTTACTATCAACACAGGTCAAGAAAACAGATTTAATCAGACACTCAAAAAGAGACTCCATAAGTTTGTTGATGACACTGGCTCTTTTTGGAACCAGTGGTTGCCGTACTTGCTGTTTGCTTACAGAGAAGTGCCACAATCTTCCGGGTTTTCTCCATTCAAGTGGCTCTTTCCTCATGAGGTGAGGGGGCCTTTAACTCTTCTGAAAGAAATGTGGGAGGGACCCCCAATTGGGAAAGAACCTTTGAATGTTGTTTCTTGAATGTTCTTCAGATGAGAGAGAAACTGGAGAAAATGACTGCACTTGCACAGGTGCACATGGCAGCTTCCTAGCTCAAGCAGAAGGATTGGTATGACCAGTTGGCGAGAGAAAGGAGTTTTGAGCCTGGCCAGAAGGAGCTGGTGATGCTGCCTACAGAGGAGAGCAAGCTGCTGGCTAAATGGCAAGGACCCAATGAGGTAATTAGAAAGATCAGCCCTACTACATATGCAATCTCTACTCCAGGTAGGATTCGTCCTAGGGTCCTACACATCAATCTGCTGAAAGAGTGGATTCCTAGGCAAGAGGAAAATGCTGCTGAGAGACCTAGGATGCTACTCATCCAGAGAGTGGGGGATGAGGAGATGGGAGAGCAGTATTTGCCAGTACCTGCCCCTTCAGAGCTGACTCTAGATCACCTCACAGAGGCCCAGCAGTCACAGGTGAGGTCTCTTTGTATACCAGATGTCTTTCAGAAAATTCCTGGCCATACAACACTGGTAAAGCATGACATTGTTTTGAAAAACGATGCCCCTGTCAGATGTAGGAGTTACAGGATTCCTAAACGCCTGCTTGGCCCACTTAAAGAGGATATTGATCTGATTCTGTCTCTTGGTACCCAAAAAAGATGACACACTCAGGTTTTGCATTGATTTCAGATATCTGAATGCCATTTCCAAATTTGACTCCTATCCAACACCTCGCATTGATGACCTGATTGAACGCTTGGGCAAGGCCAAGTACCTTACTACCATTTATCTGTGTAAAGGCTACTGGCAGGTCCCTTTAGTACAGTCATGCCATGAGTTAACTGCCTTCAAAGCCCCCTGGGAATTTTAATTGATGCTGGGGCCCCCGCTACCTTCCAGAGACTTGTTGATAGAGTTTTGGGTGGCCTTTCAGATTTTGCCATGGCTTACCTGGATGATATTGTTGTTTATAGTGACATAAACATCTAAAACACATTAAAGTGGTCTTTAAGTGTCTCCATGTTCAAGGACTGATGGTTAATGCTGCCAAGTGTAGCTTTGCTAAAGCGGAAACAGAGTACCTTGGTCATGTCATTGGAAGAGGGGGGTCATCAAACCACAAGCGCAGCAGAAGGTTCAGGCCCTCCAGTCTGGCCAACTCCCACAAACAAGAACCCAGCTCAAGTCCTTCCTTAGCATGTTAGGTTGGTACCACAAATTTATACCTAACTGCCAGAGCAGCTGTGCTTACAGATATGACCATTCCCAAAAAGCCCAATCAGCTCTGTTGGACAGAAGAGAGCGAAAGTGCCTTCAAGGACATCCAGCAAGCACTGAGCAATGATCCTGTGTTGTACTTCCCTGGCTTCACACAGCCATTCATCCAGCAGACTGACGCTTCAGGCCACGGGCTTGAGGCTGTGCTCCTTCAAGACCCAGAAGGATCCCGTCAGCCAGTGGCGTATGTGTAGATAACTGTACCCAAGGGAGGTGCACTATACTACAGTGGCAATCAAATAGGCTTTGGACTCTCTAAAATACTACCTCTTGGGGAGGGAATGTACCCTTGAAGTGGACCATAAGGCGTTGACATGGCTTGGCAGAATGAAGGATACAAACAGCAGAATAACCCGTTGGTACCTTGCCATGCAACCTTATAAGTTTGAAGTACATCACATCCCTGGCAAGCTGAATGCTACAGCTGACTACCTTTCCTGCTGTCCCAGTGAGTTGCCAAAGGAGGGGGAGTGTGTGACGGCCCTATCAACCGCCAGCAACTAAAATGGTGGTAATAGTTTAAAAATAATCACACATTTTTCTTAAATATCATTATTATTATTATTCTTTTCACAAATGATGTTAAAATTTCCAATCTGAGTGCACGCAATTTGGTTAACAATAGTATTCATTTGATTAGAATTGTTTAGTGATTTATACCTGTGTCTTTTGTCTTTCCACATGCTGCTGCTGCTGAGCCATCTGCCAAAAGGAGAGCTGGAGTTTTATACTTTTATAATCTTTTATACTCCACCACAGGAAGTGGAAGGAACCAACTCCTGGCAGTGGGCAGGGGGACTCTGAACTAGAAAATACTTAAATTATCTACATGCTGCTGTGTTGTTGTTTGGGTTAGATTAATATTGGGTTTTGGTAGTGTTTGATTCTTTAGTAATTTTATTTTGGGTCTTGATTATTGTAGCAAGATCATTTTTCTCCCCTTCGTGTTTAGTGTAGGCTAGCCTTTGTGTATATATGCCTTCTTTTTGTGTCATTTGGGAGGTCAGGTTTGTTATGTTAAGACGCACCATATTGTATTGTTATGTTGACCTTAGTTTTGTTAGAGACCCACTTTAAGTACATTAGTTTGAAACTTTAAGGGATTTGAGTTGGCAAAATAAAGCCTTTGTTTTTCTAACAACTGTGTGTGGTGTCTGAACAACAATGCTGGATGAGGTGTCGAAAGAAAGACGCTTAAACACTGTTTCCTGATTATAAAGTTTATTATATCAAAGATTCAGCGTCAATTTACAAGCTCTGCAGTTTGGAGAGTTTCAGATGTACACACTCTAGCTTTCAATACCTTAGACATACTTTATATAAGATATGTTTAAGTCACATGTTAGATAACATATAGGATTTACATGGTAAACCAAAGATTACATCCAAGTCATAACTTTTAGCCCTAACATCCCTTCCAAAGTTCACTCCAACTTATGACCAAAATACAATGTAAACCCCCTTGCACCAACAGTATTTAATTTGAACAGAACCTGATTTAAGTTACAAATCATTAGATACTACATGTGTCCTTGCCTGTACTGCTTGGTCCCTGACAAGTAACTTCGGGGACGGGAGCGACTTCTGGGACGGGAGCGACTTCGGGGGCGGGAGCGACTTTTGGGACGGGAGCGACTTCGGGGGCGGGAGCGACTTTTGGGACGGGAGCGACTTCTGGAACGCAGCAACTCCTGGCTTGGTGAGTAGCAAATTGCTGCTGCAGCATCATGGGACACGCCTGCAGCAAGGTCGTCATCGTTCTTTCTGACTGAAGTTGTCTTCAACCTTCATAAACATTTCACAGGCTATGAAAAGAACTGTAATGCTTCAAACTAGATTCAATTTGTTGATAAGGAAAAAAAGTAGACTTACTGTGAATATAACATTGATATGGCAACGATTACGAGGCCGAGGAAGAATAATGGCCAGCCATATGGAATTATTATGTGTGCTATTGTTACTGATATCACACCTCCAAATACAAAAGCCACATTTTTCCTGTTGAATGCAAGAAAACCACAAGATCAAACCCTGAGTTCCACAGAACAGAAACAAATGCAGATGTTAGTATTATGTACAGACAGCATTGCAACATATGTGTCAGGTTTAGGACACTTTACCTTACTAAATAAACATGGTCAAGCAAAGAAACGAGACTCAGACAGCAAACATGCAGTTAATAGACTGTTGCAAGAGGGAAGCACCGCACGAGAGCAACCTATCTCCAGCATCACTCTCGGGGGAACTTCAACAGATTCTAAGAGGCATAGTCTCTTTATTGAAACACACACACACAAAGATTCACAGTTGTTGATACAAAATGACATCTGGTGTTTGGTTTATGCCTACACTGAGAAAGGAGGGCAGAGGGCAGGTCGCAGGATGACGTGTACTTTGACTGACCTTGAAACTAGAACTTTTGCTATCTAAGATATACAACAGTGGAGACATTTTTATTGCCTGGCGGTGCTAACAGCTTTAGAGAAGAAGCTTTAAAGAAACACAGTTGGTTAGAAACACAGTTTGTTAAATGTGCATATAAGATTATAAAATATAATAAGCATGTAGGAATATACGACAAGCAAGATATGAATATATAATAAACATGAAAGTTATAATATTTTAAGACACTACTACAGAGAAATATAAAATGAAATGACTTATAAAAATGAATTTCTCTGTCAATATGTATACACAAACATGCATCTTATCAGCTGTACTCACAATTCCATGTCCATGTTGAGAGAAGCCTCTTGTTTGTTTCAGCAGTTACTTAATTCTAGTGAGATTTACTTTTGTCCTATCAAATTGTCCTTAGGAGCCTTTGGTAATGAACAGGTCCTCTTATTGTATCTTAGTCTATATGCAAGGGACATGTCAGGTGTTTTAATCTTTTGTGCAACCCCTCCCCACCCAACAACTGTGAGCACCCTCCTTTCTTCCTGCCTACTAAATTGTCACTGGCTGGATACAATGATGCATATGTCTGAACAGGTGACTGCTGTTCTACCTATTGTCTGTGACCCAGCTTTTCCAAATACCTGGCCTTCACTGACTGGTGTGACAACTGCCTCTTTTCTTTCACTCTGGGTTTATCTCTGTATCTCTACACCTTCCTGGCTCTAATGAGCAGTGCATAAGCATGTATTTATGTGCGTGTGTGCATGATACTGCCCACCCACGTAAATTTGGGTTCCTTCCTTCCAGCACCACTGGTTGAAAGGTGTGTGTGTGTGTGTGTTAGTTATTCATCCTGCATCTAGCTTTCAGAGGCGATGTATGGGCCTGTATGGGTTGGTGTTTTTTGCCCCCAACGTCTCCTTCCAGACAGCGCGGCATTGGTTATGTTTAGGGTTTCAGTTAGGGTTAGCTGCCTGGAAGGCGACGTTGGAGGCAAAACACACTATTGCGTATGGGTTTTGCAATACAGTATATCAAACTGACTGCAGTGTTTGCATTTAAAAATAATATTGTGAATACATTTATATTTAATGTTGCTGCTATTTTTTCTAACCTGTGTGAAAAAAATTGTGGCAAAGTGGTTAAACCCTCTTCAGATTTCCTGGACTGAAATTCCCAGGAATGTTGTACTACCAACATCAATTCTACCACTAGCCACCCTTTAAATTATACTGTAGGTTACAGTTTAAAGTCTGCTTTATCTGTATAATTTTTACACATCCAAAATCATTTTCAATATCTTATCACTTGCAGTGAAGTAGTGGTAGTAGCAGTAGTATTCCGAGAACACTACATTCTCATTATGTCATAAAGTCATCAGACTGGTTTACAGGAAATGTAAATGTTTCCCGGGCACTTCAGCTACCTGGCATACGGTAACTTCATGATGGACACATACCAGCCCAACCCCCAAGAATACCTTAGCTCAAAGTCCTGCAGATGGAACCTTGCTATAGGCATCTGTGCTGTGCTGTCATCAGTTAGTCATGAATGTCATAACATTTTAACCTCTCTTTCTTTTTAAAATAGTTTTATCATATTTTGTACACATACCTAATTTTATGTTCACTTGTTGACATGTAAAATAAATGTTCCTGTAAAGTGAGTTTGATTCCAAATTGATGGTTCATTGTAACCCAGTGAGGTGCTGTGCCTCGTTATGTCTTGCCCAGTCTCTTTACACAAAGCTAGATCACTTATTATTCCCCATCCACATATGCAAAACTCAAGCTACAGTCTGCACTACCAACAGTCACCTGAGCTAAACAGTTCACATCACCTGCAAAACTCATTCCAAGCAACAGAACTCTTAACACATCTCAAAACACTCATCTAGATAACACACACTGTCACTCCAAACACACAGAGTAAAAAAACTAGCGTCAAGCACCAATGCAGAAAATACTAACTTTTAATTCAATAGTTTCTTTAAAGAAAAGATAGACTTTACAATATACCAATTTTTATGTAAAGGTAAACAAGACAGAATGAAAATCAGAAGTTTGCTTATTTTGTCTCTAATAATTTATGGAATTACTGAGGAAAAAAAACTAAAAGGTACATAACAATAACAAAGAATAGTGTGACTTATGGGTAATCCTGCCTCTCTCCAGCATCATGCCGCAAGTGTTCTTCATCACATTGCATGTCTTCATCCTCTCTAAATACTAATGAATGTGGTGTTTCCACTGCCTTTACCTCCATTACTTTCTGAGAAACAATAAGAATGCAGTACCATAGTCAAAATATACTGTTTTTTTACTTTTTTTTATTGCTGTATTTGTAACCTCAGACATCTGACCTGGACAAAAATACCAACCTTTGTTCTTTTACCGGTTTCTCTCAAACGGTACAGTGTATACTTGTTTACTGTAATTCTTATTTGGTGATTGTATAAAAAAGGCTTTGAGCTTTCTCTATATAAATACTGTATATGTTCACCAACAAGTATAAAACAAGATGCCTGCTTAGTCTTTCAGCTAAAATTACAACAGTGTTTGATAGGCACCAGACTGAGATCTATTCTGTTTTGAATGTGTGGTTTACAGTTTTGACAGCAGTGTGTTAGCTTTTGAACAAAGTGCTGACAAATCCACAGTGTTTTGCAGGTCGTGGTTAAAGCCATGGTCCATGTTAACTGCTTCAGTGCAGACTGTAGTTTGAGTTTTGCACATGTGACTCCAGTTGTGGTTTAGCAATTGAATAAAACTGTAAAGGACACTTAAAGTTTAAGAATGTTTATTTTCAGTTTTGTGTCCAGTGAAGCTGCCAAAGGGTGTGTTTCAGCACACTGCAGCGCTTCAAAAACAATAACTGATTAAGCTTTTATTTTCCTTTTGTTCATGTTGCCCTGAAGAAACACTGTTGCCTTGCAACAATTTACTGGTAAACCTAATTTTAACTAGAATTCAAATTCTGAAAAACTATAAAATTACTCTATACCAGTTGGTGTTTTATTTTAGCATTCTCTGATTATGACCATGCGGTCACAATGTGTTGATAATGTTCCAGTGACACCTTATATGGGGCCATTCTGCAGAAAAAGTTCAAACTGGGGCCCCACAAAAAACTATTAAACAAAAAACTATTAAACAAAACAATTAAGTATTCAGACTTTAGATATTTACAAAGATTATGTTATGACCCAGGACGTTGAATAGTGTATAATAGTACAATAGTATAATAGTAACTAGGTATATATAGTGCAATGACCAACACTTCATATAAAGTGATCTGAAAACTGTATTTGTAATTGGCTTCATTTTCTTGTTAAAACATTCCAGTATAAAAGGGGTAGCTCAGGTTAAGCAATCTGATGCTTTCATAGCTGTGCTTTTGTATACCTATTGTGCTGTATACATATATATTGTATACTACTATACCTCTGCTTCGCGTCATGCCAAACAATGCTCTTTATCTGTGAAATAATCACAACATACCATACATATCAACGTGCACTATTGCTTAAGTATAGAAGAGACACAGGTTGTGTCTGTTGTCTCATTACTATCTTCACCAGTGTAGAATGAAAGATAAAATGCCCAACTGCACATTGTTGTTGGATACACTGAGCTTTGTCATCACCTAGTGGTAGCACCGTGAGTGCAGCAGACTGACACCCCCTATTTTCATCTCACACTGAATCTTATGCTGAGTGCCACAGAATAGGCTTCTGGTCAATTTACAGTCGTGGGAGTAGCGAGAGTACAATAAAATCTTGCCTTGAAACAGAGAAATGTGGGTTCAAAAAGCAAACCTGGAGGGAAAACAAGAGAGAGACTCCAGGACTCCAACCAACAAGCCTCAGCCACAGAGCCACCACCCAGTCAGCACCACCCTATCACTGCACCCAACATCACCTCCAGAGGTTTCTTCAATGGCTCTCACATGGCAATGACCCTGCCATCCTCCATGTAGTTCCAGTTTCTGCTTCCCATGTAATGTCCTTACATTTAAATCGCAGAACTAGGCATCTATTAGAGCAGTTCATGGAAGATGCAAAGATCATTCAAATTCAGAATGTGATGAAAGTTAGGGTTACTGAACATTAAAGAGTTAAGATTCTGTGGCCAGGATAGCCCAACTGGTAGAGCGGGCGCACATATATAGAGGTTTATTCCTCAACAAAGTGGCTGCGGGTTTGACAACAACCTGCTGACCTTTGCTGCATGTCATCTCCTCTCTCTCTCCCCTTTCACATCTTCATCTGTTCTGTGAAAATAAAGGCCTAAAAATGCCCAAAAAAATCTTTAAAAAAGATTCCAGACTGCTCTGAAAAGAACCCACTCTGCTACCTGCTCATTGTTATCCATACATATTGTGGCTTTATCAATGAAGATATATTTAATAAGCAGCCTCATCTTCTTCCGAGAGTTGGATGTTCAACATTAGACACACACTCACTGACACACGCAGGAAATGCACCAGAGGGGACTTGGACATCCTGTCCACCCCTCACTGTTCAACACAGGGGACAGGATGGAAAATCAGACGTGCCCTGAGCACAACATGCACAAACCCATGCACGCACAGAACTTGGCGTTGACTAGTGTGGGCTATTCTCTCATTCTGCTTCTCAGTAAGATCCATCTGTTCATCCAGCACGAAGAAACACAAACAAAGGAACCTGTCTTTCTTGTACTGGAATTAAGTCAATCGCTACAAGAGGACGAGAGTTGAAATATATACGATTCATGAACTTAAGGGTGTTTATCATGACAGACATTCTTGAGTGTTTGTGTGTAGGGGGGGGTATTGTAGTACGGAAGCAATTTCGTTCTGCTCTGTTTGGCAGTGCATCAGTGAACATTTTTCTGTTCCTCCATCTCCACCACTCCCCAGCTCCCTCGCTTCAACATTCACCCATGTCTGTCCATCCTCTGAATCCCATTACACACAACCGTTCTCTCTCTCTCTCTCTCTCTCTCTTTGTCTCTCGTGACTGTCCCTTTCTCTATCTTTCCCCCTCTCTCCCTGCCAGGTCCTTCTCATGCAAAACCCCACTCTTCCGTTTCTGAGAGTGGGGGTTTAAGGTGGACTCAGTTTTGATTGGTTGTTTTTTGGAGGATTGATTGGGAATAGCGGTGTGCTGCACACAGCAGGGGCTTGGATCGTTTCACTCCCGAATCAATGTTTGAATGAAACTCGTTTTTTTTTTTTAAACTATACTACTAAGTATGGTCATAATTATTTCATGATGTATTTGACATAATCTCATTTAATCAGCCCTCTGCAGGCTGTTTTGTTAGCTGTTTGTTACAATAAAAGGAGACAGAGAAACAGGAACATGGATTTGAGTAATTATTACATCAATGTATTTGGAAGCAATTATAAACGTAGCAGATAAAGTAAGGAAATTTGTGTTTGGTAGATTATTTCTCTGTGATAACAATGCTTTTTGGCATTGTCTTCTCTGCAATTGCCAATAGGACTGGGTACTGAATTCAGAACTTTTTAGGCACCGACCGAATTGCCTCCTTAGTATAGAGTATCAAAAAAATGCCTCGTCATTCAATACCGATTTCAATACCTACAGTAAGGCGTAAATCTCATCAGCGTCAGGGATCCAATAAGCATGCAGCATGTCTCCACCAGGATCTATTAATGCTTGTGACTGGCTGTGTAACGTTACATGTTGTAGAGATGCAAAGAAAAAACTATGTAACGCACAGAGACGGGGCTCACGTAGTAGGAGCAGAAAAATAATTAAAAAGTTGTGCCGTAATGTGTAATGTTGTAATTGCTTTTTGTTTTATGAAATTGGTATCAAAAAAAGTATTGTTTAGGAACTGGTATCAACGTCACCGTATTGGTATCAGTACTGGTATTAAATATTTTTAAACAATACCCAGCCCTTATTGCCAAACAGGTTATTTTGCTGTTGCTATTGACACTGGTTTTGAGCTTCTGGTACCCCCAGGTACCTGATTGGCAACTTGGGTGTGCTGTTTGTGCCAGAGTGACCAACACCATGTTGGTTTACTTGCGATAAATGCTGGTTTCAGAATGGTATGCCATCCCACAGAAGTGTGTGACCTGGCTGGTGTCCAGCATGAAGAGGAGGTGCCAGGCTGTTGTGGCTGTGTATGTATCTTCCACACGCTACTGAGGCTCCTGTTTTTGAAATGAATACATTGTTAAATTACCAATATGTCTTGTTTCTTCAAACTTCAACCATTCAATCCACCAAACACCAATTGAGTCAATGGCAGAATAAGCTGTTTGGCATTGGCAGAGAAGATTTAGCAAATGTTCATGGGCGCAACCCACATTCTCAGCTCTGCTGCTCATCCCACAAATGCATGTTCCTTACAAATGGGGCACCATTTGAAAAGGAACTAAACAGGCTGTATAATACGTATAAGATTTATTGCCCAAAAGCATTGTTACCACAGAGAAATAATCTACCAAACACAAATGTCCTTACTTTTGGTGTTAAGTTTATTATGGCATTTAGGGTAGCAGGGGGAATGATAGTAATATCAAGTGGTGCAAAGGCAATGTGAAAAGTGTGTGTGTGTGTGTGTGTGTGTGTGTGTGTGTGTGTGTGTGTTCGTGTGTGTGTGTATCTTGTGGGAAGGGGAGAGGGAGACTATAGAAATCGAGACAGTATATTAAACAAAGGGGGGGCATGTGAGGAAGGGGGACTTTTTAGTGGTCAGAGGAGTGTGTGGTGTGGGGGGCGGGTGTGTCTATACAGCAGCAGATGCCATTGTCTGGGGCATATCACAATATAACAGAAGATTATCAACCTACTGTGAACACACACACAACTGCTGGGCAAAGGCAACATGCACCCAAATAACCCTCTGACATACATGACCAGAGAGAGAGAGAGAGACTCTTGGACATGATGTTCACACACATTAGTTGTGGTGTAAAGTGGAGCATATTGACTTTCAGTGACAACAGATGCTGCTTAAATCCCACTCAGCCCAATTCTACATGAGCAGGCTGAGGCTGGACACTGGCGAGCATTTACTCGGGTGTGTGTGCTGGCACTTTGACACCCAAACGCACTGTACGCGCATGACGTGCTGTGCCGTTCTGCGCCGCGCCGTGCTTTTCCACTCATCACCTATGCAACCAAAGGGAAAGGCTTAACGGATCGCACATACACAGACAGACAGGCAGCGACTAACCTGGCTCATTAAAATATCGCCTGCAGACCCTCAGTCGGTCGCGCGCAGTACCTACTACAGGTTCTCGCGGTGCTACTGGACCTGCCGGCGGAGCCCAAAGCGCAGAGTGACACGCGCGCTAAAGGTGTGGAGGAGAGGGCAGCTGCTCGGTACAATGGGACCGAACCCAAGCCGGTAAAAGGTTCGGAGAGAAACACGCATACCAGCTCCGAGGGAGGCCAGCGTTAAGGAGGTTAACGGCAACATGGCGAAAACGCTAAAGATCTGAACTTTGGAGGATCCGCTGAGAGGATTATCGTACAGCCCCACAGTCTGACCGGTAGCCTGTAACGAGGAACGAGATCACAGTTTGCGTCAGTGTGTCAAAGGGATAGCCATTGGCATGGAGCGCGTTGACAGTCGTCTGGGCACCTGGCAGGTGCTACTGACCATCTCAATGGTCATTGTCCCCCTGTCTGCTCACGGTAAGTCCACTGCACTATAGTCCCACCCTGTGCGTGTGTGCAAACTATGTCTGCGCGTGTTTGTGCAAGAAGGCGCGCACGTGTGTGAATCAAATTACACCTGCATTGGCATATGATAAAGAAAAAATCGTGTATGCGGCATGGGGATGCAACTGCCGTTTCAATTTGGTCATTGATGGTTAATTTGCAATCGTTTCTTCTGTCAGCAGTCTTTGAGCCTATTGATAGTAACACGCTGGATAGTGATAGTTGTTTTTGTATTCTGATTTATGGACACCGATATTTTAAATGCACTGATGAACCATTGCATTTTGCCATTTATGCCATCTGGCTCATTTTTTTTTTAAATAGAAAGACTGTCAATCAATCCCTACTCTATGCTAACAAATCCAAGTGTATGATATTATCTGCCATATTTTCTGTCATGCTGCTATGAGCTATTGATCATTAATGACCCTTGAACCGGCTGTGGGTGGTCTTGGTCCGGTCAATCTCATGGCCAGTTAGAGTCCGACAGGAGAAAAACCTTTACTGTAACTAGCCTACTATAAAAAGGCAATTGGCTTGTTCTGCTCTAGGAAGGAACCATCTGTATTAGAAGAAAGACGTGCATGTGAGTGACCAGAGAGAGACAGAGACATTTGACAGTTCAGTAGCCTACTGCTGCGGCGAGTCGCCGCGGCGGTGCGTGGCCCAGACAAAGGCGGGATTAGGTGCACCGTGGCCAGGCTACAGGAGGCCTATTCACGGCGCTGAGAGCATTGAATTCCTCCAGACAATCAGGGGAAGCCAGAGACAACACCTACACCTCTTCTCCCTCCCCATGCCTTCTCATTTAGCCAACTCTCCATCCCTTGAGACACGGAGGCAGGCAGTGTGGGAACGAAAATCCGATACAACCATGGGTCTGCTCTGTCTGGCGCACACACACGCACGCGCGCGCCTTTGAGTAGTGGAAATGTGGCAAATCTTGTTAATGTAGACATGAGCGCTGCTGCCGCTGCCCAGCAACAGGGTGGCTCGTGCACGCAGAGGGTCGCCGGTTCACGTGAGCACGCGCTGCCAATGTTACACCCCCCCCACCCCCGCTGGATCTCGCGTCCTCAATGTGTAACCAGGCGTTAACTGTGACATATAAATGAATATACGCCAGGCGTCTGTCACGCTTGAAACCTTTTAGAATTTTAAATTATCATATACAACTATAGCTGCAACTTATTTTCATTATTGATCAATCAATGTATTCTTTTGATATAAAATGTCAGAAAATAGGAAGAAATGGCCATCATAATTTCCTGAAGCCCATATTGACATATTCAGAGTGCTTGTTTGTTAAGAATTGTATTTATACAGCCCAAAATCACAAATTTTACACACCCATGCTAAAGTTGATTAAAAAAAGGAATAAAAAAAAACATCTTTTGGAAATTGATCTTAATTTATCTTTATTGATCTTAATCTTTAATTTAAAAAAAAAAAGGAAAATCCAACCTTTTAAGGACACCAATTTTCTTTGTGAATGAATACTGTATTTTAAATAAATAAATGTTCTTCCTTAAAACACAGAGGGGATAAATATACACACCCCTATGTTAAATTCCCATAGAGGCAGGGGAATTTTTATTTTTAAAAGCCAGTTATTTCATGGATCCAGGATACTATCCATCCTGACAAAGTTCCCTTGGCCTTTGGAATTAAACTAACCCCCCCATCATCACATACCCTTCACCATATAGAGATTGGAAAAGTTTTATTTCAGTTAGCTTAATAGCTGGTTTGATTTGCATTGAAATATGATCTTATGGAAAGTTCCCCATGCCTATCTCTAGGTATTTTAAGGGTATGTGATGATGGGGGGTTATTTTAATTCCGAAGGCCAAGGGAACTTTATCAGGATGCCTAGTATCCTGGATCCATGAAATAATTGGCCTCAAAAAATAAAAATGACTTTTTAAAAAAATGACATTTTTTATTGAAAATTAAATTATTAATTCACAAAGAAAATTGGTGTCCTTAAAAGGTTGGATTTTCCTAATTTATTTGAATTAAGGCATTAAGATCAGTTTCCAAAAGATGTTTTTTTTTTTCTTCTTTTTAATCAACTTTATCAAAGGTGTGTAAACTTATTCAAGCCACTGTATATAAAACCAATAAATCAATCCACATATACACATAAACATACCAATATACATATTGTCCTTGATAGCAATATAAAGTAATATGGATCAAATCCATACCTTTGGGTGCTCTGCCATGTGAGTGTGTTTGTCTGAGTGAGTACATACTGTGAGGTCCATCTGCCCTGTAGCCCCAGAAAGCTAATGCTATGACACACACACACACACACACACACACACACACACACACACACACACACACACACACACACACACACACACACACACACACACACACAGCATGATGCCAGAGGTTTAGCACTGAGCAGCAGCTAAAGGAACACATCACACCATTTCTAAGACGGAAATGTCTAAGCAGGGGAGTTGTGCATTCACTTTGCTTGTCTTGTCCTTGTAATCTCTTCATGTTCCCTTTTGCTCTTGTAATCGCTATAAGACTGCCAGCTACTAACAGGACGCTGCATCTGAGTCTCAACTGGGAAAAAATTGGCAGATCGAACCTTTAAATGAAATGTTACTTTGTTGTAATCCATTTTAACTGGTGGAGTATGTTTATCTCTTTCACAAACTGTGAAGCATTTAAGTTCATTCCACCTCAGTTTTCCCAGAGATGGAGTTGACACTCTGCCTGGCTGGCTGATTGAAAAACAAGAGAAAGAGAGAGAGAGAGAACGAGCGCAGACACTGGATTCTCTGTTTCCACTGCAACTCCCTCACTCCACTTCTCCTTTTAACATGGCACCCCTTTACATCTCACCATGGCAACTGCAGTATGTGTGTGACTGTGTGTGTGGTGAATCTCATGGTTCCTCAGCCACCACTAGTCTTCGTGACTCAAGGCACGTTCAGATGGTTTTAGTATTAGCTCTGAATAAAGGGCCAGACACTGAAAGCAGTGATCTCATTGGACAGGGTGGCAGTGGGAGAGAAGCCGTCCAGCCAAGAATTGGGTTGAGTTTGGCCGTTTGCACAAATGTACCAGGCCAGTGGAAAAGTGTGAAGAAGTGGCTTCTTGAAATTCAGTCTGTCAGTCTTAAACCGTGGGAACATTATATTCCCAAAACTGTGCAACAACGGGGTCTTCTTTCTTTCTTGTCCTCTTTTTACCTTAAATATATTGACATTTTGAGAAATGCATACATATACTTGTCCCAAGAGTTAGATGACAAGATTGATATCTCTCATGTTTCTATGCTAAATATGAAGCAACCACCAGCAGCCAGCTCTGTCCAAAAGTAACAAAATCCCATCACCAGCACCTCTGAAGTTAAACAATTAGCTTTAGCACTGTTAGTAGATGGTGTTTATCAGATGTTTCTCTCTGTTTCAAGTCTTTGTGCTAAGATAAGATAACATAACTGGCTGCGGGTGGGGTCTTCACATTTAGCATAGAAACATGAGAGTGCTATCAACTTTCTTATCCGACTCTAAGCAAGAAAGTGAACAAGCATTATGATGGGAAAATTACATTTAAGCATGATGTGGATTTAAAAAAAGGTCAAATAACCCCTTTAAACTCAAGTTATTCTACACTTCTTTACAGTATCTCTATTAGCTTCCAACTCTTTCCCACTCTGAATTGAAGTCATTTGATGTTTACACTGATTTGAATATCCAAACCCAAGATATAATGTTATCCATTTCCACAAAATTCATCTCATAAGGTTTAGTATTTTTAGAAACTCTGGGATCTCCACTTGAATTTTAAAGCATTCTGTGGGTTTGAACAATGTCTGCAAAACATGAGTTAAGAAATGACTGGCCAATCAGTGGCCTGCTGCTTGTTAAAAGGTTTAGGAAATCCCTGTCCGTCTGTACCTCCCTGTCTTTTTTTTTCTTTGTCTGTCTCCCTGCCTCTTTGTGTGTGAATCTTTGCCCTGCAGATTGCCAAGTACAGGAGAAGGGCCTGACCAGCCTCTAACCGATTGCTCTAAATCCTAATCCTCACCCAGTCTTGGTCACCAGATCACATTAGTCAGTCACTCAATGTGCCTAATCCTACATCGCTACCGTCTGATTACACGGCAGTCTTCAGCTCTTGTTCTGATTTCTTTGACAATTAATCACTTAGCTTTTAAGCTCAAGTCAGCTCTCTCATGAGAACGCAATTTGTGCATATATTTATTGCATTGTTTTTCCAATTCAGCTGAATTTACAGTGAATGGTATTGGGACATAACAGTATTCTCTTGGAAAAGTAGCCTGATACAGCCTTAAGGCATCTCTACAGAATACTGTGGGGATCCATTTTAATTATTTATGCCTCATCCTTGGGGCACAATCTTTATCAAACAAAACACAGTCAGTACCTTGGGATTTAGTTCTAGCATTGATGCAGTGTTGACAATACGATTATGTTAAGGGGAGAATCAGTTGTTTTTACACATCACAAGTCAGTAACAGCAGCCAGTCAGTCTAGTTTAGCATAAAGACTGGAAACAGGGGCAACAAAGTTCACCAACCAGCACCTCTGAAGAAAACATTTACACATCATATCTTGTTTAGTTAGTCTGTACAAAAAAACTATGTGAAAAAAATGGCAAATTGGGATTTTATGGGGAGTTACGTGCTGGACAATTTCTTGGCTTGCGGTAACTTCCTTGAGTCTCAACTGGTTGCCTGGCAACCTCACAGTGACAACAAGACTAGATGAAGTAGTAGTTAGTAGTAGTAGATGAAATAGTCTGACACATAAACCCACCCCAATACATGTTTAATTACATTTTTGTACAGATTAGGTCAGCTTTAGAGGTGCTAGAAGGTGGATTAGATGGAAAGTGGAAAGCCAATACATGTTTTGTGTAATCTGACTCTTGCCAGTCTTCCAACTTTTTGCAAATGCAATACTAGAGGACTGGAATTCCTCTTTAAAGCTTTTTTTGTGTCTAAATGACAGGGAGGCATTCACTGGCCAGGCACCATCATCACCACAATCAATCATCTGTCAACAAGGAGGCCTTGAACACCAGAATGATGCTCAGTGATGACTCCGCAGAGAGGGACCACCTGATCGGAGCAGGGCTCATGCTTGGGGCTAAACTCCCACTCAGCTCCACCAAACGCCACCATTCTCATAAACACACCCATCTAGATGTCGTAGAGGAGGACCAAACTGTCAGGGAGGAGCTCACCGCCGGTGGGGGGAGTCCAGACCAGCCCGGAAACCCAATGTCAGATGATGTCATCACCGTGGAGTTTCACAGCCCTGCGCCTGATATTGTGTCCTCTGATGTGGCTCTGGGTTGGGCCAAAGCCCCAAAAGCCCAGAAGCAAAAAGGTGGAGACCCTACTGCATGGACACTTTCTGACTTTTATGACTACCTTTCACCTGATGACGACCTCTCGACATTAGATACGACCCCAGAACCAGAGCCCACCCCTTCACCCCGCCTGACATGGAGGATGAGAATCCGCTTCTGACTGATTCTCCTTCTGTTCTTGATGTGAGGCCTAACACGGAGAGCAGGCCCTCCCTACCAGCTTCTGCCATGCCAGGGCCAGACAAGGGTGAGGGGTTAGGCTTAGGTGGCGCCATGGGGGCTGACGGCTGCAGGCTGGGCTTTGTGCGCTCTGGACCTGGGGTGTGTGCGTCTCAGTGTGACATTGAACCCAATTTCTGCTTCAACGGAGGAGTGTGCACTGTGGTGGCAGGAATGGGAGCATTCTGCAGGTGAGAAACGTGGTAATTACACCGGCTGGTTTTTTTGTCCTTGGGTAAATTGTAAGGAGGATCACAGCCTTCCTGTTTTTTCATCATGTGTAGTAATGCTGAATGAGTAGCATTTACAAGCAGGCAGTGATTTTTTAGAGGAAAAGTGGTGCTGTATGTGAGTGGCAGCAGGGGTGGGGGGGGAGAGAGTGTAAGGTGCTAAAACATTTCCCCATTGTAATTGTCTTGTGATTTCCAATGTGTTGCCTTTCCAACACAAAAGAAGAAGAAAAGATTTAGAACACTTAAGACAGCGAATAGACACTGAAAAGACAGACACGCACGTAGATACAAGGCTGGCTTAATCTGTCATGAGGGTTCGTCGATCACAGCAGGGTCGCTGAGGGATTAGCTCACTTTGGGAGGTGGTGGGGGGGTGGTCATAGGTTGGTGACAGCTGATGTAAACACACACAGTTTTACACACAGCAGACACCCATACACACACACACAGTCCTTGTGCACATACCCACACATTCGTGAACACACAGCACAATATGCTCTATCCAGCAGGCTGTGTAAGCTTGGAGGTAAACGGTTGCTCAGCTCATCATACCTGCTGAGTAAGGGCGCACACACACACTCTCGTGTGCACACGCTTCAAACACATGTTCAAACTAACAACGCTTCAATTCAATTCACCAACTTTATTAACCCCACAAGGGGCAATTAGTTAAGAGCAGCTCCCCCCCCCACACCCACACACAGTACAACCAACACACACATACAGTACAAATAGCAAACAAGCCTACACACTAAAGAGAAGCTATCCATTAAAAAGTGAAATTGCAGCAGGGATAAAAGAATTAGGGTGGTGATTAGTTTTAAAAGCAGGTAAAACATACCGACGTCCTGAAAAAAGACACACACACACACACACACACACACACACAAAAACACACTACACTTTTTACGCTTACATGCTGTGGTCATAAATATGGTAAATACGCTAGTGCAGTGGGTACACATGCATATTAAAGCCTTTTTTTCACAGCAGGTCAAAGGAGGTATATTATTTAGTGCATTCACAACCACAAAAGTGTCACATTAATCAAAAGGGCCAATATTACTTTGCATTGCTTTGCAACCAGGTGCAATGTGCAGGACTACATCTGGAACAAAGGCACGCGCTGTGATTGGGCTGTCACAGAGTTCCAGGTTATGTGTGCGGTGGTTGGCGTGGCCTCCCTGGTGCTTATTTTCCTCTTCATGATCATCGTATTCTTTGCCAAGAAGCTGCACCGCCTCAAGAATGAGAACAGGCGCCTTCGCAAACGCAGGTGTGTTTGTGTGACTGGGAGGTGAGAATGTAAAAATATACTGTATGTTGTAAGTTACACTATGTGATGGGTGCTTAGAGAAGTGGCTGTGACTTTGTATGTCACAGTCTAATTCCTGTGAGACTTTACAACCTAACAACTGAGAAAGAATGTGGAAATCAAATGAAGCCGTGAACAGTGAGAAAAAGCCATCTAATCAAATCAATTACATTTTTTAGTCACCAAACTCAATGTAGTCTTTAGGGATGATCTAATTCTCTTTGGTATTTGCTGAATTATTATGTTCTTTGTGAGGATATCATTTTGTGTATAATGTGTGTGTCTACCAGAGGTTTTAATCCCAGTTTAACAAAATATGGACCTGGAGAGATACAAATGCACAGAATGCTTAAAAACAAACAAACACATTAACTGCAAATTTTATGACCCAAATCTCTCCCGTTCTCGCCCTCCTGCAGTAAGTACTGCCCACAGAGCAGCGAGCCACAGACAGACGGCCTCTCCGTTTCCACAACAGCCGATGGTTCGCAGCCAAACGTAAGGAAATTGTGTGACACCCCTCCGCACGCTCCCCAAGCTCACACTCACAACCTGGCGTACTATGACAACATTATCTGTCAGGTACGCCCCGACTCTGTATGTTTATTCTCCCTTTTCTGTCCTTCCATATATCTACTTCGTATTCATTATATTTGTCTAACTTTTCAGTGCATCTACGATTTCTTTTCTCTTTGTCGGTTTTCTTTGTAACCTTTCCTCTTTGTTCATGGTGTCCTCTCCTATGTTTTCTCTCTGCCAGCTTACATAGTGATTTGATTTTTGTATCTGTCTTGGTTTGTCTGTTTTTCTGTCTTTGTGCACAGCCGTCTATCTGTTCCAATTCAAAGTACTAACACCAAACCACTAACTCAAAGGTGCTGTAAGCGATGTCACGCGTGTTTTAGGCTACAACATTTGTTGTCACATACAGCAAACATCTTCTCACTATCCGCGACTTGCCTGTCCCCAGAACACATTGTAAAAAAACGCTGTCTCTGTTAACACATGGCAACAAAAACAAAATGTACCCACTTGCACCACGAATCATACACAAACAGTGTTCCAGCGTTCCAGCCAATAATTGACTAGGATTTGGGGGTGGGGGTTGGTGCGCGGAAGCACAGAAGGGAGGGGACGAGATGAGGAGGAGGGAGGGGCAAGCTAGTCTCGTTTTATTTGAAAATACTTCAAACGTCAACTAGAAGTAACGCCACCCAACATTGCTTAGAGCACCTTTAAGCGTGTACAGTAGTATTATGCACACATCCAGCACACCTGAGTGCCCCTAACTTCTCATTGGGATTTCCACCTACAATTTTTGAATGTACAGCATGTGTCTGTTTAATGTTTTTACACTCACCGATCCCTTCAGAGGCCATCAACAACAAGCTATACCTGGGAATATAAACCCAGAAACCCTTACAATCACTTCCAGGTAAGGAGAGCAGAAATGTCCACATTCCCCAAAAGCAATTTCCCTCCGTGGCTTTGCTTTGTATTTACCCATTGTGCAACCGCTAGGGGCCAGATTTCCACTTACTCTCCCTGTATCTGTATCTTATCAGATGCATTCCACGTACACTGTAGGTTAAAATGATTAATCCCCTTCTGGCAAGGATTCTTGCAACTAGTTGTTCAGAGGCATCACACAGCTGTGTGATTAAATAGCAAGTTACCATATTTCCTCCCTCTCCTACCTCTGCAGCTTCCCAAGAAGCTGAGCCTCCATTTTGTTTTAACTGCTGGCTTTGCTCTTGTGCCCATAAAGCTCAGACAGCCATTTTAGTATCCCTCTGCAGCAGGTTTCCACTTTTCTACCCAATTTTCTTCTAAAGGTTGTGCATGTACTGCTGCTATAAAGAGAGTCGCATCATGTGTGCATGTGTGTTTGTCTGTGAATTTGAATTGTGCGCATCGATGTGTTAATAGCTATCCATGTTTCTGTGTGTTTGTGGGGTTTTGTGTTTTCAGGCAGATTTATGTGTGCCCTGTTTGACATTTATCAATCATACATGCCTACTGATACATGGTTTAATTTTAATCTCAATAAACAAAGAATCTTGTTAATAGAGTCAGAGATGAACCATGAACAGCACATAAAGTCTACAAGATTATGACTTGGAAGTTTTTTGAGTTTGAGGTCTGCTGTGAAAGGGTGAGTTTAGTCCAGCAGTTGCCAGTGTGACCGATCAATGGTGCCCTAATTACTGCCTGCTGTGCCTCTGACCTTCAGACGTTTGTGACACGCCAATCAATCGATGGCTTGGTCATTTACAAGCTGACACATGCAGACGTACACTGACACTAGTTTTGTAGTCGTACAAAACATTAGCTCTCCCAACTGTTAATTGCATGCATTTACAGCATTTAACACTCAAACACAACTGTTTGAGTGTAACATGCATACTATATATATATATATATATTTTCATTTTCAACATTCAGTCATTTCAGTCATACTTGGGCTGCGCTAAATGAAGTGAATATATTGTGACTTGCTCTTATAATACAAGCCTCTCTGTGCTCCGCTGGCATTTCAGTGCAGTCGTTATAGATGAGTGTCTGTGACTTCATGATGCTCCAAATGTCAGGTCTAGAGGGTAAAGAGCCCCTGCAGACAAATGTTTTTTGTAAATGTCAGCGGTCCGATTGGTATTTTTGTAAAAGCTGGGAAATGATTGGTTGATTAGGTATGGGTGTAAGCATACAGGTGCAATATCAGTCACCCGTATCAGTTACCCGTATCAGCTCAAGACAGTTCTCTAGCATGGGGAAGAGCTTTCTGGCATATTTCTGTTTTGGACATTTCTGAATTGTATATTTATTTTTTTTTTTTGTTAAATGACTACCTAATCCAGTGAACTGAAAAAAAAAGATTGTACAATGATGAATTCATGTGGAAAAGCTATTAGTCTTAAAAGGGACACATGCAGAAAAGAATGTCAGGCTCCACACATACTTTCCTGCACAATGCGCACACACCAAAACATACAAATGCGAGGAGTTGAGTTGCACTTTAATATTGCAGAACATCTACTCACCCTTGTCCTGCGTGTGTCTCTATAAAGAGATGTGTTTGTAAATGTAAGTGCGAGGCATGTATAAAAGGTAATAAACTCTCCCCACAGGATGATCCTCAGAAGCAGGAGGACCCAGCAAAGTCCCCACAAGCCAAGGAAGAGGGATCAATGAACATCCTCAACTCTCATTCCCCCAAACACGAGAACAACCGGCCAGCCTCTGTTGTCCACGACCAGGGCCACGCCCCAAATAACACAGAGGAAAACGCTGAGGTACAGAACAACCTGGTATAATATTACCATCTGTCAACGTGTGCTGTTGGAGAATCAGACCAAAATATTTAATTCGCACACAAACTACAACAAATTGTTATGTATTGTTGCAAAGTTTATACTTTGTATTTTAAACAGTCCAATCAGGTCTAATGTCAAAAGTAAGCACAACATAAATTTAGGATACAACTTGAGAAGCACAATGGTCCTGTTTACAAGGCTGCCATGCCAATGCGGATCACATAGTGGCGCCACTGCTTCCTTTTTTTCCTCTATCGCCTCTTTCACTGGACTAAAATCTCTGGCTTGGACCAACTAATGAGTGACTTTCCTTTCTACTGATGCCCTGCCTTGGTCTTCGGCCAATGAACTCTCTCTCCATCATTGTCTCCCCTCCTGTTTCCTCAAACCCTCCCCTTTGCCTCTGCCTGCCCCGCCTTACTGTCTCTCTCTGCCTGCATGCATTGGTGTTATCGGCGAAAAGTGTCTGAAAACTACTTTGCAAAAGAAGTTAAGTGGAAGTCAAGTGAATCTGTATTTGCGAATTATTCATGTTTGGCATTGCTAATAAGTGGATGCGTCTAGATTACATGAGGTCAAAGTAATTGCTTGGAGTTGATATTTGAATCTATATACACATTATATTACACACGCTATGTCTTGGTTTTCAGTGTCATTTATAATACTTTAATGTACTTGAGGTTCTTTTGTACTTTTATGGGTATACATGGAGGATTATAGTTCACAGTTGTTGGAATAAATCTTTTTAATTTTATCCGGCTGGTCCCTGTGTGTTGCTATGAGCTCTACGTTCCCTCTGTCTCTTTCTTGCTTTCTCTTCTTTGCATGTCTGCTCATGATGAAGCTAACTACTACCTAACTGTTCCCCTGCTCATAATAACTGAATGCACAGCTGACCCTGCTTTCCTGCTAGAGTTAGCTGCTTACAGATTATGCCACCCAAACAATGGTTACTGTGTGCCCAGCACCACGGACAGCTCTCCAAAATGAATGAAAGCTACCACAAAGAGTTTTATTTTTTATATACTACTCTCCCTCTCGGAACATTCCAATTTGAACATGGCTTTCTAACTAGAGCCACAATGTTATTGCTGGGTGAGGAGCAACAGTGAGTACAACTGTATTGTAATTTAGTGGACACCAAAAAAACAAAACTAATAGGAGAGTGAATATTGGACTTACATGCCACAAATGGCCGCAAACGCAACTCCAAATTAATTCTGATGTTGCCCAATATGTGCTATAACTGTTGTCATATTGACTTAGAAGGTGATAACATGTCAGTATTGTGTTCACAGTTTGTTCCCACTGCCCCAAGTAGCTAAGAAATCAGTTGCTGTGGGTTCAGGATAATGTGTCTGACCAGGTGTTTATTGTCTGAAATTTAACCATGCCTCTATTTCTTTGTATAGTTTTATTTCATTATTTTTTGTCTCTGTGACTGTTCGTACATTGTTGCATCTTTCTGTACTTACCATATTTCCACATCAGGATGGAGTCACTATTGGCCTGGAAGTGCTTCTCCCAAAAGATGCCAAGCTCCACTCAGAGACCCACTCGCCCCTTCAGTACGACGTCTTCCTCTACAAGGTTGCCAACAACGGAGACTCCGCCTTTCCCAACCAAGCCCCTCCCACTCACAGCGCTAACTCTTACTCCCCCTCCTCTTCTCACCCCATGCCTAAATCAGTCAAAACATCTAAGAAGTCCAAGGTGCCTAAGTCACCCAAATCACCCAAACACACCAAGGAAGACCCACCTAGTTGCTGTGAACCCTTGTCTGGCAGGCACTCCTCACCTGGTCGCCACCCATCACCCAGTCGCGATTCTGCACCTGGTTGCTATTCGTCACCCACAAGTCATCCATCATCCCATCACTCTCCCTCCCGGTACAAATGCATGCCCACCTCCTCCTCCACCCCGCCTGAGTTACGCAGGCCCAAAGGTTGGTCTCAAGCTCCCGACTCAGAGCGCTCAGGGACTGGCAGAGAGCACCAGAGTGGACGCCTTCGTCCATCCCCCTCCTCCCCTCACCTCACTCAGCCTCCTCCATCACCATCCAGGGTTAAGTACAGCCCGGTCAGCACCCGATCCCTGCCACCACTCTCCTGACCTGGCCTCCACCCAGCCCAGCATCCATCCATACATTCACACGCACAAACATCTGTCATAATCTAATTTTTCAGTGATATTTCCATCATGGCTCTAACTTTTTCATTAGTGATTTATAGATTATCCTTCCATCTTTGCACCCTGTCTCCTCACTTTTACAACCAGAGGAAGAGCACATCACTTGGTCTTGGTCCACGGAGCCAGAAAACTAAAACTGGGACAACAAACACCACACTCTCTCAAACTCAGACATGGATGCACCAAAATGCACACAGATGACACCACGTAGTTACTGCAGCCAAACATTGACACCTTCATGTAAATAACAACCTCCAAAGCTCAGGTTACTGCTCACACAAGCACAAAATGAACCACATGGGAATATGCTCTCCTAGCATGGTGCCAATGTCAGCAACTGCTGACAATATTGTTCATTAAGATTTCATAGAGGTTTACTACAATAGACATAGTGCTATCAATGATTTATACAAATCTTTTGCTATTAAGTGTGTACGATTATTTTATGTTTTCACAGGCTTTTTGGTATGTTTTTCATGTTTCTAATCCTCAATAAATAGATTATACTACAAAGTGTGCAGTGTTGTTTTCTAGAAAGAGAGCTAACATGAACAAATAAAACAAAGACTAAAAGAGACAGCAGAAGAGACAGATAGAGGATGTTCCTTTAGTGTTGCCAAGGTGCATGTTAAAAATAATATATGGGGCTATGCTGCCCCCTTGTGGACACAGCAAACATAGGAGGCGCTCCAGTTACACTTCTGGTTTAAAATCATCATGGGATGATGTCAAAAATGTATCACAGGGGTAACATGTCTTGCTAATTCCGTGACCCTTTTAATGGTCTGTGACAGTGTACAGTATGAACTACAGTGTGTAAATCATATACGTGTGTGTCTGTGCATATAACTTACATTTCCGAGAATGACTGACTGTCTCCATATTCCTTCTTGTGTAGCTCACCCATAGACTAAACAGTATATGAGCCCACCTTGCAGTTTGAGAAACAGCTCAACGTAACTAACCATGAAAGCAAGACTGTAACGAGCGGCCTTTGTGTCCACAAGTGACCATGCTAAATGCTTAAACATAGTTTAACAGCAACACAAGTAAAGAGATAAAGTCAGCGAGCTGATTCGGTAATACGTATCTAAGTTTGCTAACATTAGCTAGCTATTTTTGTACAACGTAAGAACAATATTGTTCTTACATTGTACAAATGTGATAGTAATCATATTTGTCTGTAATGATAAATATCATTACAGACAAATATGATTACTATCACATTTTAACATTTTGGTTTACGTTGTATAAATGATGGAAAGACATTTCCATCTAATCTTTGTTTGGATTGGTAACATGTATAATATGAGGGAAAAACCAGCGCAAATTGGGAAATTTATTTTTTAAAATACCTTAAGAACTGCAGTGTTTCTAAATTACCTTCAGGGTAACTATCACAAAACCAAACCAAACATATACAGTAGGCTACATTTCTACCTTATATCTCTCATAGACTCATAGAGCAGATATTGATGCTGTAGCAGAAAAGAAATGTGCAGTTAAATTCAGTAGGACTTATAAACGTATAATAATATAGATTAAACCCAGCTATACTGATTCTGACTAAACAATACGGAATGTATTCAATCACTCAGGAGCTACCCGGTTATGCAGAGAATGAAGAAAGCAAGTTATTCCCTTTGAATTCCTTTACCATTTCTCCTGTAAGTTTTCCTCATGTTATGTTATTATTAAAATGTGAGAGGTAGTGTTCCTATCCTCTTTGGTGTTCAGGATGTAAATGTGCTCACCTGCTCAGCAGGCAATTCTGTTTCTTAAGGCAATTCAAATTAAACATCTAGTATATTCCCTCAATGTGACCTCCTCCGCAGTGGTTAACAGCTTTAGGCTGCAGATCTTTTTTTCTCAGACTATTTTCTAGATGAAGAGAACCTTTGAATTCCAGATGGATCAAGTGTCAGGTGAAGGTGAAGTTATCCTTCCTGCTGTACTCATTCATCATCGGTAATAGACTGTGTCGACTTGAAAAGAGTAATCGACAGGTTTTTAAGTGGAGTGTCCGTATCCGTCAGTGACACTCAGAGCCTCTGAAGAGCTCTCCCGTCCTGTACCACCTGCAAGGTGCTTACCGTGTGTCCTCAGTTTGTCCTCAGTTGTCAGGTTGTTTTTCTAGCTGTTAACACATCATGAAAAGCCCCAGTGTCAAAGACATGGAAGAGATCAGTGGTCTTAAAAAAGTTCATGTTGTGGTGACATTAAGACTAAAAAATAGTACTTACTTGGAAATAGGATTACATTTCACTGGGAATAATTCAACATGTTTTTAGCTGCAATAAAAAAAAATATTTTACTTACAATTCAGCTGCAATAAAAAAAGATTACACACATCTGTGGGTCTATACATGACCTGGCCGTCCTTTCAATCAAAGTATGATAGGAGAAATAACACAAAATATTTAGCAGCATTAAAGCAGACTATTGGAGAACAAATAAAGTGGGTGGTTAAAGGTCAATTACAATTTAAAGAGCTTAAGAGTGTCAGTACACCGTGACATAACTGTTGGGTGTGTTTACAGGTGCAACACAGGACAGTATAAGTTGGCATTCACACAGCCTGCATCAGCCGTCAGACGATGCCGCAAAAACGCATGTCTTTCCATTGATTTTGAATGGGGGCAGTGCGTTAAGGATGCGGCGGCGCTTGTCGCAGAGGGGACACGCACTGAGGACCTGCGGCGAAAAGCTGAGATTGACAAAAACTTCGGAGAATCGCAACCCCATGTCATGCTGCAGTGGCCAATCCTGTAACCGGTGATCAGACTTGTTTGTTTGTTTTGAGGCGGATGTGAGAGTCCTGTACAGTAAGCATGGAACATTACTGCCTCTATCGCTGCCTCTTCTCTTAATACATCCATGTCACTGCCACAAGAAAGTTTTAAAACATGAAACTGCCATGGAGTTTGTGTAACAGCTGAAATGTGTTCTGCAATGATGTGTCTTACTCGTCTCTTTACTTTCTCTCTTTCTCTGTAAAATCAAGCTGCCTTCAAGTGCGAACTGAAACGTTGAGCTCTAAAAACAATCTGATGGAAAACAGTATTTCTGAAATATAAAAGTCTACTTGTTGGGGGAACTTGTTGTGTTCTACTTGGGGGAACACAAATGGGTTGTTTCATTCCCCGCCGGACGGCTTTTTTTGGTCTGAACGTAGCTTTAGCCTCCATCTTTAGGCTATGCTGTGTTCCAAAACCACTTTTTAGCCCGCAAGTTACGACTTCAAGTCACAACTCACAACTTGGTAGCGTTCCAGGTTAACAGGAAGACAAACCCTTAAAGCTAGCGTTAGCATTAGTTAGTGGCTACCTAACGTTGACTTTAGCTAGCATTAGGTGATACTAACGATTTCTAGTCTGCAACATATTTTGGGCTTCATTTAATAAACATAAGCTGTAGAAATACACAATCATATATGGTTTTGATTACACTGTGCAGAATTACATTACATTGCCTATTTATGTATATTTATTTCTATTTGTCACTGTTAATCACCGGTATCTGGACATCAGCAGGGGTCGATATTGTTGTTTATGTGTGTGTGAGACGACAAACTGAAACTGGGAGTACAATGATCTGGTACGAGTTCATGAGTAAGTTACGGCTTTGACTACCGTTCCAGGGCACTATTTTATTAAATATTAACAAGTTAAATCCATTAGATGGCTGCCTGCAAACTCTGGTCCTATTATCTTAGCAGGGTGCACGTTTGGGGGTCAATCTAGTGATGGTTTCTCTGCAGGACTTGTGATCAGAGACCTGTTTGTTTCACTATCCAGGTTTTGTTCTGTAAGGATGTGGTGTTGGCACAGATCACAGCTGAATGTAGGAGCATTACAACATGGTTTCAAATAACCATTCAGGCTTGGTCTGTCTGTCTCGCAATCCAAAAATTATTAAATATTGTGAAATCATCGACAAAAAATAGTGAGTGAAAAAGATGTTAGTGAAAAACACATCATCTAATCTAATAATTTACTAAATAAATCTGATTATTAAATGTGCAGTTTAATTTGCTATTAAGTTTAGATAACTGAGCTAAGAGATTTGTCATAGATCTTTGCGGTTCAAACCCCTAAATCAGATTTCTGTATGCAGAAACTTTTGCACCTTCCTCTTAAAAAAACGCCACTTTTTGCTGTACTCCTCTGAGATGTCATCTTGCACAACCTCCTCTCCAACCTGCCCCACTTCTGTGTGTGTGTGTGTGTGTGTGTTTGTGTATTTGTGTGTGTGGCGCCTGTATAAACCACTAAGCGGCAGCGTTGCCCTACAGTCCAACGTGCACCGCTACTGTAGATAAAGATAACACCCGCTGGCACTTTGAAAATGCTGATCTGCATCTTCATTTGCATTCACTTGAGTCGACTGAGGGAATGTGAGGTGAATCAACATGATGCTGTGATAATTGATATTGTTATCATGTAGATATCTGGATGATCTCAGGCATAGTTTAAACTTTGCCGTCGAGGAGATGAGAGCTGGGATAGTGAACAGGTATGAGAGGAATCAATATTCAGAGATATGGTTTTGTATGTGTGTGTGTGTGTGTGTGTGTGAACAACTTTAGTGTACAGTATTGCTGGCAGCTTCCTTACTGCCTCTTTAAGTAAAGCTATAAGGTGTTTTTGCTGACCCAAAACAAATCTAATTTCTATCTCACTTGCTCACAATCTGCCTTCTGTTTGTAACACACGCACACACACACACACACACACACACACACACACACACACACACACGCACGCACACATGCACACACATCTCTTGAGATGCCTTCATACCAGATGAAGGTTCTTATAATTAGTGGAATACTGACACAATGCAGTGAATTGTCTGCATTTTCATACACAACCTAATCTATATATAAATATATAAACACTTTTCATTGTATTTTACTCTCCACAGTATTAAGAGTACCCCCCTCCCCCCCACACACACACACACGGTCTCTCTCTCTCTCTCACACTCTCTTGGTGTTGTTGCTTTTGTGTCTGCTCCTCTTTGAGTCAAGCTAAATGGCTTTCTATTCAACAGTGAGAAAATGTCATCACTTAGTGTGCGTGCGTAGGTGTGTGCAAGAGCAGAGTGTGTACTTTTTTGAGACATTGTAAAGTATCACTTTGGATATTCTATTCTGTTCTATTCACCCAAACCACAAAGAAAATCTATATCCCTCCCACACATAGTGGTATCTCACCATGCAAATAGTTTTGTTGTCATTCGTCTGGATTTGTTTCAATGTCACTTTCAGATGATTTAATCTCTTTTGTGTTGTAGTTGTGGCAGAAGGCTGGGCAGCACACATCCCTATATTTCAACATATAAAATCTACAACTAAACTATCCTTTTTATACTTATTTATGTGTGTGTTTTAGGTGAAGTCTGGTGATATTCTGTATTATTATTATAGTCAGCAAATCCCACAAAAAAGACCAAAACTAATAAAAAAATCATGCACCATCCTGCTGCTGCAAATAGTCACTAATACACCAAATGTTAATCCACAGCTGAAAAATATTTACTCCTGCTCACATGACCCCCCCCCCCCCCCCCACACACACACACACACACACACACACACACACACACTGATAATGTCACAGATTAACCTGCTCCCTGAATGTCAAAGGTCAGACAGGAAGAGCAGTTGACTCCTCTCAAAGTCAACTCTCACTCCTTCCCTGTCTCCTCTCCCTCCCTCTCTCCTGTTTCCCCTCCCTTTGTTCTTGTCATTTAGTTTTTCACCTAGCAGTAACATTGCTCTCTCTTTACCCCCCTCCTTCAGCCTCCTCCCTTGGCTTTTATATTGATTTACTCTGTATCCTGTGGTCTCATTCTTGTGGTGAAAGTTTCCGGTTGAAAACCGATGACATTTAGCTTACTGTCACCACACATGGCTCATTTAAACCCCATAAAAAAGTGCATTCGCTGTGAAAGTTAATAAATTAGGATTGCAGACATGTTGAACACCTAATGGTATATAAACCATTTTGCTATTTCTCAGAAGTGTGACTCAAAGGCTTGAATTCTTTTGGTATACACCTAAACACAACTCGGAACACGTTGGTTGATCTTTATTCCCTATAACTCTACTTTTCCATTCCACCATTGGTCCTTGTTACCATGGAGATGTCTCAGATCCAAGGTAGGCTTTAATTGAGGGGAAAGAACGAGACAATGAAAGGTAACGAGAAAGACTGCATTTGTCAAGTCAAATAAGTAGAGGCACTGCACGCACACACACAGACACACACACACACACACACACACACACACACACAAACATATATTAGGGCAGGATAGGAACACCTGTGGAGAGGAAAGTGGGGACCCAAAGGCTGCATCCTGCTTTCACCCAGTGGTGCTGGAAGGAAGGAACCCAAATTTACCAACGTGGGTGGGAGGTATCACACACACACACACACACACACACACACACACACACACACACACTCATGAGACGCAGGTGTGCACGATTGGGAGGGGCTCGCCACAGCAGGACCGCTGGCAGTGAGGCTTAGAGGGTAATATGTGCGATGATAGTTGTGCAGGTGAAATTACAAGCAGGCTTCTTTTCTCTTTACCCATATAGTCCTGAAAAAAAAAACTTATTGGATTCTGTTATAATAAAAACATAAAGTTAAATATCTTTACTTAGGAATCATTTTATCTCCATCGAGCTGTGAAAGAAATATATGGACATCATTTAAGGATGTGAGTCAATGATGCAGCGATTGTGCCTTGACAAAAACAAAACATGCAATACATAATGACGCACAAGAGCTTGAGTCAGAACAATCAATTCACAAGTGATTTTATTATTCACTTCAAATATATATATTGCAGTGTGAGTATTCAGTCTGTTAAAAATAACTTAATGTTATCTTCTTGGTGAAAACATTCATTATTTTTGATTGATTTTATGAGAGCTTATATAAACACTTTATAATAACATTGCCATCTGTTGCTAATGTCTGTGTGAAATTGCATTAAGAACCTCTTCTCTCCCATTTAGTGACTCTCCCCAGTCACTATACAGTAGATTTACGACCGGCTGTCTGACTGAGGGAGTTAATGTGTTCAAGAGCCAGCTGTCCCTCAAATAACACACTCAATAATTCATATTGCGCACACATACACATTCTGATCTGTGTGTGTGTGTGTGTGTGTGTGTGTGTGTGTGTGTGTGTGTTGAGATGCAGGTCACTTCTACTCTTTTTGTGTAAACTCTGCAAAGGAAGTAGCAACATAAATGCTGACCAGTCTCTGGAGCAGAATTGTTGCTTGCTAAGGAGGCAATAAAACAAAGTGTGTGTGTGTGTGTGTGTGTGTAAAGAATAGAAGGTTGTGTTTGTGTGTCCTCTTTACTAATGGAAATCAGATCTCTTATGTGTTGAGCCAGCAGAAGTAGAGAAGTAGATCTATCATGACAGGCTGGGGTCAAAATCACATGGCGACCTGCACTCACACACTCCAAGTAACTTCTCTAATTAGGTGTTTTGGGTCAAGTTGAATTTGTTGAAACAAGTCTAGAATCAATTATTTAATGTCTCTGAATGCTGATCATCAAAATGGCAGGAACACTATTTGGTCATTTTTGATCTTTCAAAGCTGTGTTCAGCTGCGACAGCAACATTGGTATTGATTTCACCTTGTGAGTCTGTGTGTGTGTGTGTGTGAGAGAGAGAGATCAGGGCAAAATGTGGTCCTGGAGACACCTACTGTAGTAGGAACTACCACAGAGCTAGTCTCGCATTGCCAGACCTTCCTCCAGAGTGCTGTGGAGGAAGGTCTGGCTAGTCCACACAGCATTCCGGGATGGGAGAAAAACAATCTGTGGTTTATTGGCATTTCTTTAAACCAATCACAGTTGTTACGGGCGGCGCTAAGCGCCAAACAGAGACTTGGTGTCGCAGCAGCAAAATAGTCTCGGGAAGGAACTTATTTGTTGTCACCGTGGTAGTGCTCAACCGTGCAACATACAGTCACCAAACTGTAGAGGTGTATAATTGACGTCAAAATGAATGCCATGTTTGACAATGGGTGCGGTCTGAACAAGGGTGTGGGAAGTAGGGAAGCCAGTAGTTTGCACATCTGCAGTCTGGAATATAGGTACATTTAAAGGCCAGGTAAAATGGTTTGGCATTATGATCCAGACATTAGTGTTTGACAGCACTCTAGTGGGGGTAAACCAGTGTCTACAGTCTTGCAACTGATATCACAGCACATTTATTGATCCTTCTAAATACATGTTATGCTATAGATACTGTACTTGAATCTATCCAAATTATGAGGCACTTTTTTCATTAATCGGGTCATTAATTCATTGGGTGGAGCAAAACACTGAAAACTGACTAACCTAATGGTGTTCTGCCACAAGCAGACCAGGCTGGAGTTTTCTTCTCTTTCTGCTCTGCTGCTTTAACAGGCAGCGACCCCCCCACCCCTCCCTCCCTCGTCCACCCCCACAAGAGCCTGATGATGTGCAGGCTCCACAGAGCAGGACTTTCAAATGATTGTATTACCATTTCAAAGAACCTGCTGCTTCCTTATGGACCTACACGCTGTGGCATGTTATACGGAGCAGGACGTTGTTTGCCACAAACATAACCCACCACCTTACATCTTTTTATCTAAATGACAACTAACTATATTTATGTTGTGTACCGATTGTGTGTCATCTCAAAAGGCATCAATGCAGTGTGTATAACCGCAGTTGTGGGCTGTGAGGCGGCACTACCACTTCCAGCGTTCCAAACAAAAGCCATGTCCCTGCTGCTGTCTGTTACATTGCAGATACAGAGCTGAAACCAACAGAGAGACAGAGGGGGACTGAATCACATGCAGGCCTATGATGATACATTTACACTAAACAAGAGTCCAACACTTTCAAAGATATGATTCTCATTTGATTATTTATTGCCAAAAAGGTGAGGAGGGGTCCACACAGTGCAGGAGGGAATCTGTCAACCCACCAGCTTGGGGTATTCTAGTAGTAGTTCTAATTTAACTACTGCTTAACACAAACAGTTACACACTCAGCGGTTCCTGCTGCAACATTAATGTCCTCATTTATCCTCTTATGCACAAATGTCAACCTTTGTCAGCTTCCATCCCTGCCTCCTCAACTCCCTCTCCCATCCTTCAGTTTCTACTCCTATGTATTTGCTTCCACACCTTCTACCCCACTCATTCCTTCATCCGTCTGTATTGCCCTCCCTCTCTCACACTGCTTTGTGCAACTCATTGTATCCAGCTCCCCCCTCCTCCTCTTCCCTTATCCTGTGTCCTGCATAGATATTGCACATTTCTCCACCACATCTGCCTCCTCTCGCTTTGTTTCACAGTCTGTTTCTCATCTCTCTGCTTGGGGATCCTCTAGTGACATCACAGTTACCATGGTTTCGGGATAAAGGGACCGTAATAACAGTTTGGATCAAACAGACTGTTGTTGCATCTCAAAATGAAAACAAACTAGGAGCTTAAGACATTCAAAGGAATTACTCTTTATTACAGGATCCAGACATAGTTTGAGGGTTTAGATGAAAACATGAAGCGTGTGTGGTCAGGTGAGTGTTAATGATGGGTCTGTTTGAATGAACAAGTTGTCGTCATACAAGTCTTCATCAAGGTCTCCCTCCTCTTCTGTGAAATAGGTAGGAAAAGGAGGGCTGCAGAGGGTGGAGCTCCTGGTTGGCAGTACAGTGTCTCTTACCTGCAACAAACACAAACAAACTTTTTGTAATAGCAGTGAGGACACTCTTAATTAGTAATGCAACAATTAAGTGGCAAAAAATGTGTTCCTATTAGCTAGCTTTTAAATATTGTCATCGTTATTCACGCAAAAACGCCTGCATGCTCCAGGAAATGTCAACTTGACGGGTGGAAACTATGTTGCAGACAGACCATTTTCTAACAGTTTTCAATCTAATTAGCAGTTCTCAAGCTTTTTCAATCATGTTCCCCTTAAGAAGCAAAAAAAAACGTTCTTCTTAAAAGCACAAGAAATAAGCAATTTTTTACTGCAATATTTGTCGCAGACGTTAGCCGTCATTTGTTTGTCGGCCAATAATCTTTACATTTTCCAAAGGAGTAATGGAACTAGAAGGAGCAGCTACAGTGAGCTGTTGGAGGAAGATTAGCAGGTGACAACTCCTCAGCCACGTAACCAACTTTGCTTTGACACTTTATTAAAACAAAATCCATAGAAATAGAATGAGAGGAGAACAGACATTAGTCAACTACTGTTTGGAAAATAGCCATCAGCACTGCATCGATCACAGAAATAGAATGAGTTAGTCCTCTACAATGGCCACAGTTCTTTGCAATGGCAACGGTACACAAAGATGGCTGCCGCTCTGACCATCATGCTATGTTGATTTGAATTGGAATGTCCGTTCTACTGTTATTCTATTTCTATGTGTAAACCACCTACCAGGATTGAAATCTTAAGGATTACAACTTTACATTTTAATCATTAACAATATTGATAAAACAAGACAATTTTATTTAAACAAACAAAAATCATATTTAGGTTGGAAAGATCATTTTGTTTAGTGTTCTGCACCCCCTGTAGTGGGTCTACACACCCCCAGTCTGAGAACCACTGGGCTAATCGATTAACCCTTTAACAATAAAACACAACTGTTCCTCATTTAGATAGGGACATTAGGGCTGCACAGAACAATAAAAATAAACAGTTGTGAACTAACATCTAACATTAACCTGCATGTGTGCCCTTTAAGGTAATATAATATAGTAGATCTAAGTTTGTGTGTGTGTTAGGGGACAGCTGAGCTAGGTGAAATGCAATGCACATTTGTATTCATTATTACTTGTCTGCAAAACAAATAGGCTCTGTGTGTGTGTGTGTGTCTGCACAAACACAAAGGATGAACAAACATGCTGATTATGGAGATGGATGCTTTGGCTATTACTAACGTCATTAAGGCGCACGCATGCACACACGCACACGCAAGGTCAGTCGTCACTACTACAGACATCACATCATATGATCAATTTTACCTTCAACATGCAGTTCCTGTGGCCAGGGACAGAGCCGTTAACATACAGCACATTATATTTGGTATTGACCCTCCATATCTGGAAGAGAGAGGATGAAGATAAGTATTGAACGGAAATTGCAGTCAAGGACAAACAAGTTCAACATCATCACTGTGTGTGTGTTCTTATGAGTGTGTGTACCTTCAGTCCATAAGCCGTGATGTAGATGTTGCCCATCATGCCGGGCATCTTTTTCCCTTTAAAAACTTTGGCTGGATCCTAGACGCAGATGATGCGCACACACACAAACACAAACACATACACCTGGATTATTATGGGAAGCCAACTGTTCTTGTCTGGCATGGGTTAGCATCTTACACTGTTTGAGAGTGTTTGTGTGTGTTTCTGTGCGTGTCTGAGTGACTTACCCCTCCAGGTCCAGAAGCTCCAGGTCTGCGATGAGTTTTGGTTTGGCCGTGGGTGGCTGGCTGACCTTTAAACCCCCATCGCTTCATTACGCCTTGAAAACCCTTTCCAATGCTACACACAAACACAAAGAAATTCATGCTCATATATTCAGGTATGTTGACTGGTTGCCACAGAGGATATTGACATTAAAAAAAGTTGTTTGGACTGTCTTGTATGGTCAAAAAAGCTGATCTATCTTCAAAACGTGAGGCAAGAAAGTAAAAGAGGAAGCCAAAAGGAAGCGCCAGCAAGGAAGAAAAGCTGCCAGAACCAAACTTACGATTTGGCTGTGACGTCCACATATTGGCCTGGACGGAAATGTGCTGCATACAAAGGAGTGCCTGAACACACAACAAACAAGATTAATAATTTGAACAAAACTGCCAAAGAAATGTTTTTGACATGTGACATGGGTGTGTACCTGGCTTGATGACAGCATTGTCTGAGACTTTAAAGGTGGTGACTTTCTGTTTCGGAGGCACCCCTGCATTCCTGAACATCTCCATTTCCTCTTCAGACCTCTGTCAGTCAGAGTGATGGAGAGAGAGATAAATGTGAGGATGGAGGGATAGAAGGAAGGAAAATAGTGGTGAAGAAGGATGAACAGAAGCTAGACTTTGGCATTTTAAAATCAACCGTGGGCTTGTTATGAATGGGAGCCAAACAATCATACTCAGGCATACGCACGCACACTTGGCAGTGAGCGTCTGACATTTGCTTTCACTGGGCTCGCTCTCATCTCAGCCCCTCCAGTCACTCTAAACTCTCTCTCCCTTTTAACAGAAGGGTGAAAATCAGCCTGCCAAAGCTTCTCACTCCGACAAACACTGACTGAAGAGTGATGTTGCTGTGTGAGAGGCAACAACTTCACATTCGACACCGGCCCATCATCAAGACTCAATGAATAAATTACACTTTGATTTTTGTCATCCTTGTATACTTGATTTTTTTTCCAACTTAAAAAGATGGATGTCACATTTAAAAAGGAAAAACAGATCCTCATACATACTAAGAGGACATTTTTTTTTTTTTTTTAAAAAAAGGAAGTATAGGTTCACAGAGTAAACTGAAGAGTCAGTGCACCTGTCTGTTACCCCAGGTTACAGTGCTTGTGTTTTTGAGGTCAGATACTGTATGCAGTCTGAGGCAGTGATGGGATCTTGTAGTTTATTAGGAGCATAAAAGGCACTTGTCAAATGCGTGCGTGCTTGTCAATGTTAGTGGGACATAGCAGTGATGAAATCTTTTGGATCCTGTTTATTTAGACACCTAAATGAAATATTCCCTGATGGTTAATGGCTGAGTGTAATTTCTTGACTTTGGAATTGTATTCATGAAAAGTCTTAGAACTGGGACGATGGATATGACCTCAATGCTTCAGGGAAATGACAAAATTCAGTTATGCTTACATAAAGATGTCACACTGATTATATTTGTTTCACATGATTATGTTATGTAGCCAGAACTAAAATGAGCAAATGTAGACATTGTGATGTGATTCAAGTATTTGGCACTGGCTGCACTGCTGGTATTAAGAGCATAGTGACTGGTATGATTAGATATGATATTCTCAAACTTTACAACTCAGTATAAATTGAACACTTCAACAAGTCATCAGTTTTAGCCTTATCTATGGCTTATGTAATTAATATGTCATGAAAAGTAATTGTTGTGATTAATTGTGTGTGTTTTTTTTTTTGTTGGGTAATGTAAGCAATTTCTCAAGATTGAAAAGCAAAAATCAATAAGCACACAATAATTAAATTACATTTCTGTGCTGGCACAGCTGAGGATTATAAATATTCCTACCAAGTTACTGAATAACTGTCACCAGTAGCCATAGTGGCTGCTGTTCAACAAACATTATTTTGCTCGGCTGTTCTCACCCCACTTAACTAATAAATCAAAAACAGTATAAAGTGTGTTTCTCATGTTTTACATGAGCCTTCTTATTGTTGCTTGGGCCTCTTATTGTATAACAAAATAAGCAAGGGCATTTAGTTTTTTAGGATTATCCTCACAGGTTTATTACTTAATTCAAAACATAACTCAGGTAATATTTTTGTCTTCCTAAATTGTTATTTTCAAATGCTGCAATAACTTTTGGTCTCCATCAACTCCTAAGGGAAATATATCTGGTTCTTTAGCAACTACATGGTCCACTATATTCACCAGCTAGCCTCTAACTTAGTCTGTCTGCCATTTGCTGCTGAGCGTGTACTGTACTGTGAGTTTTTAGAGCTTTTAAAATTTAAACAACTGCCTGCTGCAACTGAAAATAAAAATGATTGATTATAGCCAGTTAAAATGCCTACAGGAATTCACTGTTTCTAAGTAATTTAAATTAATATTTTCAACACATCCATTATCACAGCTAAGATAAAATCCTTAAACGGGTATTTTGATATTAACAGCTATTTCTTACATGGAATGGTGATACATTTTTCCCTCCTACCACAAGGGCGGCGGTGTGTCCATCATTTTCTTCCTTGGACAGGTGTTTTATGACATGACAGTCCTGCACCTGGGAAAAAGAACAGAGGTTGGATTAAAGTACCCATATTATTGTTATTTTCAGGTTCATAATTGTATTTTGAGGTTGTTGCACAATAAGTTTACATGGTTTCATTAAAAAAAAAAAAAAAAATATATATATTTTTGTTGTACTGCACATTCCTGCATATCCTCTTTTCACCCTATGTGTTTAGGTCTCTGTTTTAGCTACAGAGTGAGACATCTCACTTCTATACTATCTGTGTTGGGAGTCGCACATGCACAATAGCTAGGTAAGATTGCATCAGCTAGATAACTCTTTCTCCAACTTTGGTCAGTACAAAGCAGCACTGTTTTGCCATTGAGAATGAGCTAGAATGCTAGCATGCTCAGTTTAGCCACCGCATCTCGACTAGTTACGTAGGAAGCCGTGGAGATTTTTAACAGCTCACCCGGAGAATGAAGGCAGAGGACATTCAGAAACCCGTATCTCACTCAAAACAGCATGAATGGGTTTTTTCCCAAGTTTGCATGCGTGTGGAAGCACGAGAGACATAAAATAACATCGCAAATCCCAGAAAAAGTGATTTTTTCATAATATGGGCACTTTAACAATAGTCTGTTTGCAGTTTTTTTATTGTGCTATTTGTTTCCACCTAAACTACAACTAGATGAGATTTTCACGGTACAACAACTGTTTCAGAAAATATCACGGTTTCACAGTATTATTATTATTATTATTATTATTATCTGTTGCTATAAACCTAAAATAAATGAAAATAAAGGGTCTCCCTTTTGAAAATAAATTAAATACTATTTTCTCCTTTTGTGAATGAATAACATATTCTTTCTCCCTTTTCGATAAAAGTCCCTGGTGTAAAGCATTTCAATATGGGGCAACCAGCTAACTCCCAAAACCTGACTATTACTACATTTTGGCCACATACAACAATAGGATGACATCACAGGCATTTATCAATACATGATACACTGCAAGAATATCAGAAGATGATGATAGAAGAGAGATATATTCCCCCCAAAAGTCAAAAAGGCTTTTTATAAACCAATCAAAACTATATTTATTTACTGAAACACACTTAAAGTTTCCCTTTAGATAGAACATGTACCACAATGCCAAAGTGGTGGGAGTACTGTCACCCCAAGAGAGTAAATGTAAATGCTCTACTTTGCATCTAGCACAGACCGTTCCTGGATGAGCGGAAAAGAAACAAATTACTAAATGGTACAAAAGTGAATCAGCAGATGGGGGTAGAAGTTTATTATGTCCTTGAATATGGTATTAACTGAAGGTGAAGACTGAACATTTTACTGAAATTATAATAGGAGTTTGTGATGCTACCTACTATGTCATTATAAATAAAGAGTCAAGTGAAAACACACAGCCACAGTTTGCCATTTACTTCACTGACGGATTAGTCGATGAGACTAACCCCCCCTCCCCGCGCACACACGCACACGCACACGCACACACACACACACACACACACACACACACGCACACACACACACACACACACAAAGAACAATCCAATTTATTTGACGGATTTTCTGCCCTGTTACTTAATTAAATTATAGATGACAAACACACATTATCATTCCTGAATAAAACCTGTGGCTGTTTTGATGCAAAGCTTGGGCACAACAGAAAAGGCAACAGGTGTGTGTGTGTGTGTGTGTGTGTGTTACCTGTAACATAGTGACTACATGTCTTTCTCCCATTTTTGTCCAGATAGGAGCCATCCCTAACTTCACGGCTACTAACCCAACTCTTCGACTACCTGGGAGGACAAACAGATGAAAAGCCAGTTAAAGTGCAAAGAGGAAGAAGATTCATGATATACACAGCCCTCACTAATCATGACACCTACCCTCTGTCCACTCATGGCGCTGCCAGGGCTCATCTTTGAGCGGGTTGAGCTTATCAGCTGTTTGTCTCCTGTATTCCTCTGCCATACTCTTCCTCATGTACTCCTGGTTGTCCTCTGTGAGGTGTTCATCAAACCACGTTGTGGTCTTTACTGTCCTAATACAACCTACCAAATAGGCAGGGCTGCCAAAAAAAATGAAAATTCAGGAAAGCAGGTGCAGTTATTTACCAGGAAGACCACTTTTGCCAGACTAATAATGGCCAGACACATACTCACAACTAGGTCCAATCAATACTAGAGTACCAGTTAACATACATATGTGCTTATCTTTTTTAGGGGTGGGCAATATGGAGAAAATCAGTAATCATGGCCTTCTTCAACCCCATTGACTTGATCATCAGAAAATAATTTTCTTATTATCATTCTAGGTAAGGGTTAATTTATGTCACCGCATAACCTACCTAAACTGAAATTTGCGTCGCTGCTTCAGATCTTACACTAGTAGACACAGACAATTTGTGCCTTTTAATTGCATAAATGTCACTGCCCAATGACGAGTCAAAGACTGAATAAAAGGTACACATGACTGAATTACCCTGGTGGCCTTTTATCATATTAAAGTCTGCCCACGTCTGCTTTCAGTTGGCTATCAACACATTAATCATTTGTTCCTGTAGAGTGGGGCAGAGGAGGGGTTCATCAGTCTCTACTTTAACATACATCTTTTTAAAATCTAAATCTTATATCTCAAGAACGAAAAGTCCATACAGTGACACAAATGCCCCGGATAGGCTTTCAGCCAAACAATAACAACGCACAAACCGTATGAAATATTTGTAACTAAATGGTATGCTACTTTATTATAACTCACTACGTCACTAGGAAGCAGGAGCAAGTAAGATAGCTTTAAAATGTGCAAATGATAACATTAGCTATTTTATTAGCAAAAAAACGGCTTTGGTGAAACAGCAAGCACAGTAACGTAACTGAATTTGCACTGCAAAACTGTACTACTAATTCACCACAGCAACTTAGTAGTTTAGTTTTCTACGTGCTGTGGTTTAACTTCAGTACATTAGCACAACGTTAGCCAGTTAGCATTAGCTACCTTTCAGCTGCTGCTCGGGGAGAAATGAGTCGAGGTCCCCGCTGAAAAAGAAACCGACAGCTCCACGCCGCCATTGCGCTCTTTATTATATACACTTACCCAAAAATATTTAATAAAAAAACAACATATACAAAATAAGGGGACATAGAGTGTCACAACATATGCACAACCATGCCTCCGTTTTCGTCCTGTTCCAAATGTCACCCTTGCTACTGCCGGTACGTGACAAAAACAGTTCCGCGCTGCACATTGTCATTAAAAAGGTTCCGCACAACTGTAATTTTTATTTTTATCTAACGTTTCAATTTGCTAAAATATTAAATCTGATATCCACACAGCAATTAAACGTGTATGCTTATATAAAACATAATGTTGTTGACGACTTGATACAAATAAACAATAATAAATGTTGAGTTAGTTAATTGTTGACTTTGGAAATTGACATAACAATTTCACCCTAATGTCAATTTAACGTTAGTAGTTTTGGAGCTGTTGATTATACATGATCTTTATCAACATATGGAGTTTGTCCAGTTTGATGTTTAAATCTCCTTTTTTGAGCACTATAAAATGCATAAACACATTTTATTTGGTCAAATATCAAGTAATACTAGTCCTATTGATTTGGGGCTCCTTTCTGACTGTCTCCTGAATTATAACAATATACTGTGTAACAGCAGTTTTTGGAATGTAGGCTATTATTATTATTATTATTATTATTATTATTATTGTTGTTGTTATTGTTATGAATTATCAGTGTCCCAGTTAATTGCATTAAACATATAGCTTTGGAGAATTATTTTATATTTTATAACAGACCAGAAGAAAATAATATAGAAGGTGTGGTTTTGCTCATTTTTGGTGGTTTCTCACCCAGCCTTTACAAAACAACTGATCCTCTCAATGTCACTCTACTAATATGGGTGGTCTCTAAAAAACAGATATTAGGAGGCTCATGTGCTGAATACTGATCTGACTGTCAGAGACTGGGGCACGTATGGAGTATACTCTTAGGCTGCCCAACTTTAGTTTGCCCTAATTAACTATATGTAGATTTATGAGATAATGTATTCTTGCATTTTAATGTCTGTCTGGGAGACACAGAGAGAGTGAAAGAGATATGTTGTGGATGAATGTCGTGAACCAGCACTCCACAATACTTAAAACTGCCACACACTCCTCCTTGATAACATTATCATCTCACAGGGCTATCCATGAGAGAGCCAGAGACCATGAGGTGCATGATACAGTATCTAACCTCAGTAGAGGTCTGCATATACAAATAGCCTGCATATTCATTGGCAATCAGAGAAACTGAAGCCCACAGGGATGAGAAAAATGAATCAATTAACAGGCGGCCACCTGCTCTTTCTTTATTATTAGACTACGAGATTAGATTACTAGATTATATCTCACTGCATCCCTAAACACACAGTTTTTTTAATTCAGCCATTAGGAAGACATTACATTGTTTTACATTAATTCCTTCCTAGACTTAACCTTACATTAGACAAGAGACATAGCAGCTGTATGATAAGACAGTGCTGCTCACCCTTCCAAGGCCATGAAAGAAGTAAACACATAACACATTTTGTCTGTGCTGAGATATTTGGGCACCTGCAATATCTTTGTTTACCTTAAAGGTTCAGCTAAACTTAACACCTCCAGCATGAGTTTAAGTACATCTTCAGTAAGAGACTGTAGGTCTGAGAGCAGCACACCGTACTGTGTAATCCCAAATTCTCATTGATTTAGTGTTCATTAAATGCTCCTGTGTAATTCATCAAAGTCTCTGGAACATTTTTTACATACAGCATGACACAAACACAAACATCAGATCACACTAAAATGAGAAAACCAAAGTCTTTATTATAATCAACATGCAGAATACAGAAAAAAACAGTTTTCAGCTCACAGATGAGTGTCTACCACACACGCTTGGCTATCCACCCAAAACTCTTTACAATGTAAGAAGGTTATAAATAAGAAATTATTACAATTATTCAGTTGTATTTCCATTTAGCAAAATCTCAAACAAATCTGTAGAAAAGAACCCAAAACACCCAAGGCCACCCTGAATGGCACTCAAATGACAGAGATACTTTATTTCATAACTAGCAAGCTAGTACTGGAGATTGGATATTAGCGGGAGCTGAATTACTCATGCATTTATGCAGTACACTAACAGGGACACTACAATTCCCATAAATAACATTTGCAATGCTAATTCTAAGAATTTATGGCTATGCAATAACATATTGTGGTGCTTCTACCCATAGGTATTTTACTTCATGTACTTGCTAGTTATCTAAATAAGGTAGGAGTGTCATTTCTTTGGGTGGGCTATGGTCTGAGTCTGCATGCTGGTTCAGAAGACTTCTCTTGTTTCTATAAACATCTTATAGATATACAGTAGATAGTAATAAATTTCCAAGGTGATGCCATTGTGGCCAAACATGCAAAAGTCACCAATGGAGTAGTTCAAATTGTTTCACCAGAAATAGCTAATTTTCTGAGCTAGACTATTGTATATAGTTTCTAATAAGGTTATGCGTACACGTTTGTTTGTGTATGTATGTGTGCTTGTGCTTTAACATGTGTATATGTATTATACAGTACATACATGTATGAAATATATATGTGTGTCTGTGTATTTGTGTGTATGTTTGCATGTAGTCCATTGTCAGGGACTGAAGGTTCTTGTGGACTCGTAGTCCGACATACACTTGGGTTTGATGCCTTTAGCATTGTAGTAATCCACCACCTGGTTAGGGACTTCTGCCAAAACACTCTTAGCCAGCGCGGCTGGGGAGGCCTGGAAACACGACAGACAGAGAGTGAGAGAGAGAGAGAGGGATGGGTTACAAATGCATATACATCACCAGCCACACACAATTAGGACTAGGATGCAAACATTTACTGTTGGACTGATGCTGTCAAAGGTCTGGACTAGTGAGACTGATGTAATCAGACAAGCTAATTTGTCCTCTAGTCCCATTGCTTGGTTGATATATGTATATCTGCTTAACAAAATGGCCCTGGAGAAAAACACATCAGATCCTGCCTTTACATAAAAAACAATGCATTAAAGCACACTCTTTAGGCAAGGCAAGGTAAAAGAAAATGATCATGGATATTAAACCTGGGTGCAGATTATGCCGTATGAGTTATTAATGGAACGTAGCAGTTGTGTTTGTTCCTATTTTGCTATTATTAAAAAAATGCAATTCCTTGATTTAAGTTTAAAAAACAAAACAATCAAAATAATTAAGGAAAGGTATATTTTCATAGCAGAAACTACTGAAACCTCCATACTGAATTACAAAAACACTGACATCATTAATTGGAGCTATTCGTAGCCAGGATGCATGTTGTAAAATAGTTTAGTGTTTTAGTAGTTTATAATTAGATCATTCTAGCCTCGCAGAATTTACTGCTTTTATTTTCATTTTATTTGCGCTGTAATCAGGGTGTCATTGGAAAAGAGAGCAATCTTTCAATGGCCCATCCTGCATAAAGCTAAGTGTTGATTATTATTTATTCTATAATATCCTCCAAATTTAGGGCAATGGAGGGGGTTCGGTGGGTGGTTCATTCATTCAGCCTCTTTTTTCTTATGCAACAGTTGTATGTCTATATTTGTTTGTTTATTTATTGTTTATTTTATAATAATGTTTACTGTTTGATTGTTTGTTTATGTATGCGCCATTCACCAAGGAAAATTCCACATAAGTGCAACTTATTGTGGCAATAAACCCTTTTCTGATTTTCGGATTCTGTTCAACACTGGGGCATTTTTTTCTGTGTTGTATACTACTATTTTTCTGTTTTTTTTTTTAGTTATACGTATGCAATGCACAAAAAGCCCTATCAAAATCCATAATGTCAAGAATGCATTGTTATCAAAAAACAAGGCAGAGTTCTGTCGTTTCATAACAAGTTAAATGTTATTTTCCATCAAGGGTGTGGAGTAATAAATGGAAGATTTTTACTTTAAATGTACAGTAAAAGTACCAAATATTCAACCCCCAAATACTAAAAACTAGACTTACATTTAGTACTGAAAAAAAAGAAAATTTGCGTACATAAGTTTACCAAATATTCCCATGCCGCACCCAAAGTCAAATACTAAAAATCTATGTTTTCCCCACATTTAGTACTGAAAAACAGAGCAAAAATACCTCTCCACCTCTGTCATATAAACACTAATTATAATCAGGCCAGCCCTTGTCAGAGAGTCTGACATACTCCGTCTCACATAATTCCCCGAGACAATGCTCCACCCACCCCAACCTTTTGTCTTTAGCCCGGTCCCCCTGCTCTATCTTGCTTGACCCGTGTCCTCCTGCACCACCACCTCTCCACCTCTCTCCCTCCACCTTCCTTTTCTGTTCCTCCCATTCAGCATCTCTCCTGCCTGACTGTCTCTTTATGTCCTTTAGGTACACTATATGTTTTTTTTCCTTCCTACAGTCTCCCCCCTCTCTTTCTGTTTAGCTGGGATGTAATTTGTAGATTTGTCAACCTGACAAAGACTAAATTCACCATAACAAACCCAGCCAAACACCCTGTCAAAGTCATGCAAAAAGAATGGCACTAGAGAGAGAGAGAGACACACACACACACACACACACACACACACACACACACAGAGCAGAGCAGAACAGATGTGTTTTGATCAGCCACACATATGACACCCACACACTCACACTCGTTACCCCCTGAACACAACACTTATTGCCACCCACACCCACACACACACACACACACACACACACACATAGCTTGGCTTGGTATTGAATCACAAACTTGAATGCCATCCCTCTGTGTGTGTGTGTGTGTGTGTGTGTGTGTGTGTGTGTGTGTGTGTGTATGGTGTGTGTGTGTGCACATGCGTGTGTGTGTGTGTGTGTGTGTGTGTGTGAATGCAGCCTTACACTTAAGACAAAGAAAAGAAAGTTAAACTGAAAAGTAAAAAAAAAAAATAGCATTTTATTTTTTAAATATCAGGACAGAACCTCAGGTGTTGTTCTAGCAACAATAATGTAACATTTGAGGCTTGTTTTTAAGTCTGTGGCCTTGATGTGAAATTGTTAAACGCTGACTAGATACTCTTTTATGACTTCACATTTCTTATGCCCTTTAATGTAATTCAGCTTGAGAAAGCTCTAACCTTTTAAAGTAAGAAGCTCTGAATCTAGTGCAAAAGCATGTTACAAAACCCATTCTGCTGCATTCTTAAATATAGTGCCCCATTTATGTCTCGATAGTGCCTGACCTTCCCAGAGAAATAGTCACATTTTCTGCCTAGAATGCATTTGTCATTATTTTTCCAGAAATGCCTTGCCACTAACCCCTCCTCCAAGCTAGGGCTTGGTATCATCCATCTAAGTGAGATGTATCTGTATGTATGTAGTGGGGGTGTGGAAGGTAACCTGCATGTCAGGAACATACTACACACACTACAGCATGCTTTACAACGGCGTGGTGGGGGGCTCTTTTCCAGCTTCCAACGTTAGCTACGTGATTAGCGTGGTTAGCTGGATTTACCAAACTAACTTTTCCTCACTTTCATGGAGCACGAGCGGATAGCTGAAAGGAACATTGTGACTGTTGTTTGGAATAAGGTTGGCAGAAAAAAAGGCTTTTCAGTGTCTATCATTTGGTGAGAGGAAACTCAATAAAAAGCCATTTGCCAATATAGTATTAAGTTGCTGTGAGCTGTGGCTTACATTCACTTCTACACAGAGGCAGAGCATAACGTAATCTTGGAGATTATTCCTTCACAGCTTTGTGCAATACTAGAAAATCTCAGAGCTGAACCGGGCAGACACAGCAGTTTTCATCAGACTCACCCTTGGTTGGGTTAATTAAGTCTACTCCTAACTTACAACACTAATAACATTACAGTCGCCAACCCCCCCCAATCAAATCCGCTACTTCACCGTTAACAGTCAAGCCACTAAACTTGAATGGCAATTAACACCTCTGCTGAAGTGTTACATTTGTTAATGATCATACAACACAAGACAACGTGTCACTCTCTCGCTCTCTCTCACTCACTCTCTGCACGCACACGCACACACACACACACACTGCCATGAGTCCATGAAGTGTACGTTCTCTGTCAGGTAAATATAGTAGTACAATGTCTTCCCAGTCTATTTGAAGTCCCAATCAGTAGTAGTTAATACAGTGGAGTTGCATATGAAGTGGTTTGGGGTCCTTCTCTAAGTAATTTCGGGGTAAAATTTGATTTTGAAGAATTCTACAAGCAGCAATACCACAGGCCAAGCAATTGGCCTGTTCCAAACAGGAACATTTTTAACAGGCACTGATATTGGTTCCTAAACGATACCTTTTTCAATCCCAATTTAATAAAAACCATTTTAACAAAAACAACTTATGGTACAAATCTTTTAATTTATTTTTCAGCTCCTTTTATGTGAGCCCAGTCTCTGTGCGTAATGTACAGTTTTCCTGCCTGGCCCGATGATGTGTAACATTAGACAGCCAATCAGCAGCATTATTAGCTCTGAGTAAAAGCATGCTGCATGCTTACTGACTCACTGACGTCGATGAGAATTACTCCTTGGGTATTGAAGTTTGTTATTAATGACGAGGCTTTTTTTGATACTCGATACTAAGGAGGCAATTTGGTTGGTGCCTAAAAAATATTGAATTCGGTACCCAGCCCTACTCGCAGCTGACACTCACGTGCTTGAAGTCCTTAAAGGGGACAAACTGGACGATGTCGCGGAGGACAGGCTCGCCCTTTGGTGAACGCAGGATCCCATCATCCCCGTCCAATATCTGCATGTCTGTGAAGTCTGCGTTGCCCACGCCGACGATGATGACTGACATGGGCAGGTGGGAGGCGTGTACGATGGCCTCCCGCGTGTCTGCCATGTCTGTGATGACGCCGTCTGTCAGGATCAGCAGGATGAAGTATTCCTTATGGGAGGGGAGAAAGTTGTGGGAGGAAGGGAGGATGGTGTGCGGAGGAAGGAATAGATGTTCAATGACTTTTATGTTTTAAAAGTGGCTTCTTGTCGGGCTAATTTAAATAAAACTCATTCTAATCCACTAGAGAGCCACAGAAAAGCAAAGGCATTAAGGCAGAGAGGCATTTGCACTCTGAAATGTATGACTGGAATTAAATTAATATTAATCACTTCTGCCTCTTTTCAAAGCATCTCTTTTCTTCTTTGTCCCATCTTTTACCCCCCTCTTTTCATTGCCAGTTGTCTTTCCCTACCAAAATGGCCCACACTTTCTTCATGTATCTTTATTATTTTCTCTCTCACCATGGCCTCTTTGGTGTGCATCTCCTCCGAGGCAGACGAGGCCACTTTTTGGATGATTGGGGCAATGTTCGTGGGCCCATAGAGCTGAATCTTAGGGAGACAATTCTGGTAGGCCTCTACCACGCCTTGGACCCCTGCAACTCCACACACACACACACACACACATACACACACACACACACACACACACACACACACACACACACACACACACACACACACACACACACACACACACACACATTATTTTATCAGTTATACCACTTTGCCACTTATTTATTTGTCTTCCTGTCTATCTCTGTGTGTAGTCAACTACACTGTCCTGTCAAAGTCAAAGTTCTTGTACTTTAAAATAATACTTTAAAGCAGACTCTGGGCATGTGATTGCACTTCAAGGTAACTGGGCATTTTTCAAAAAGAACTCTTACACCACGCACACACATGCTGGCACACACATGACATATTCACGGCAGGAATGCAGCAATGTGGGGAAAAGAGTGCACAAGCCCATTTCACACATACAGATTAGTGTTGTTTTTCTCTGTATCTTAGAGCTTGAAATACTTCTTTAATCTTTTCCTAAAAGCCCAGATTCTTTGAGGTTGACTTTACTGTCTATCGGAGGCTGTAGTGGGTTCCGTTTTAAAGATAGAGTGAAGCTAGATATTGGTAGCATATGAAACTAAGTGGGCTATATTTTGTCGAGGGAAAACTGCTACGACCATTTTTCAAAAGGGGCCCCTTCACCTCTCACCTCTAGATATCTGAATGAAAATGGTGTTTATGGGTACCCACGAGTCTCCCCTTTACAGATATGCTCACTTTATGATAATCTCATGTATTATTCCTTGGCAACTATCATGTTTTTCATAAATGGTTTACAGATTTTTAGGCATTCTGTTCATCAAATAGCTTGAAAAATAGTGCAAATAGCTGCCATAAGTGGGAGGAAAAAAATCTCCCTAAGGGAGCATGCACCCCTAGAGGCTGTGTGTGTGTGTGTGTGGTGTGTGCTTGATTGCTCACCAGCACATTCAGGATTGTCCTCATCAAAGTTCACGGCGAAATCATGTGAAACCTTAATTTTGGGCATAAAACACAGGGCCCTTTACCGCTATGTTAAACAGAACAGTTAGTACAACACGTTCAGTCCAATTTACAGGTTGGCAGATGCATTCTCTTTTCATGTTGATCAAAAGGACGCTGTGCCTCCGAAAGAGATCTAAGAAGTCTAAACCTAAAGGAACCACAACTGCAAACACACAAATACACATCCCAAATGTCCAACCTTGAAGTCAGGTGGTATCAGTGCTCCAAAACCAAACGCAGGGAACATTTTATCACTAGAGAAAGAGAAAGGCGCATGGTCACTAAAAATGACAGACAATTGTTTAGAGCAGAGGCAAGGACAAACAATAGACGAAAGCCTTGAGAGGCAAAAGCTTGTGTGTATATGTGTGTGTGTGTGTGTGTGTGTGTGTGTCAGCATTAGATAAATGATGATTGGTGGAGTGGTTTCTACCTGTCATAGTCTTGGCAGATCTCCCCTACAGCTACCAGCGCTTTGAGGTACTCATTGGGCTGGTAGGGGTGGATGTAATGGAGGGAGCAGCTGTTTCTGGGATCCCCATTGGATGCTGTGAAGTCTATTGCCACCTGAGACAGAAGCACAAACACACACACACACACACACACACACACACACACACACACACACACACACACACACACACACACACACACACACACACAGCATGGGTGGGCATGGACAGACAATGACATGCTGCTATAAATAGTGAGGAGATTTTATGTGACAAAACTTACTGTGAACTGAATTTGGCAGCCTCCCATGATGTAATCCAGGAAGGAATACATTTTGATAATCTGTCAGGAGAATGTTGAGATTTGATTTGAGATTTAACATTGGTGCTGAAACAATGGTTTGATTAGATAATAAAAAAGTTTGATAATCAATGGAAAAATACCAAATATTTACTGGGTTCCAGTTCAAATATGAGCATGTTTTATTTCATTGTGAATTTGGTATCTTTGGTTTTAGACTGCAGGTTGGACAAAACAGGCAATTTGAAGACGTAACCTTGGGTTCTGAGAAATATGAAATTGGCATTTTTCACTGTTATGTGAAATTTAACAGTAATAACAAATCAGCTAAACAATTAATTGGCAGATTAAAGGCACTCTGTGGAGTTTTATGTCCACTAGTAGTGCTATGGAGCATCGCGTCTGAGGATGCACATGTATTGTTGCAACACATTCTCACTCCCATCGCGTAAAATATGGACGCTGGATGGGCTTATAAAAAAGTATGTTTCCATGATAAGCGGGAAGTTGGGTTTAGGAAAAGAAGAGTGGGACAGTTTGGTTCACGAAAAGAAGAATGGGATGGTTGGGTCGAGGAAAAGCATCGCATCATTTTTGCATTGTATCTGATGACAGCTGACAGCTGCTGCCCAAGCATCCGTATTTTATGAGTTCAGAGTGAGAACGGGTTGTATTATTATGTAGAATTTGATAGTGTTACTTCACCTTACAGTGGTTAAGAATGACAACACCAGAGTTTCTGTAATTCTTCTTCTTCATCTGGTATTTAGGGTTGATGCACTCCCATTGAAGCTGGGCAAACACACACACACACACACACACACACACACACACGTGTTGTTTATTATATAGCTGCTTGTTAATAACTGTCTAGGAATTAGATTTTAGTGTTTGCTAACAGATGCATATGTGTGGACTTTTTTCTGGCAAAACATACCTTAATATATCTATCCATGAATATAGTTTACAGTATGTACAGTATTGTATTCTTTCAAATCATACACCTTTTTTAAATACATTATTAATTGATTGATCAAGTGTTAATTGTATACGTGTTAAAAACCTATCAGCTAATTGGTATATATGCAGGTGTTGTAACTATTTTAAACATTTTGAACTATCAAAATTCCTGCTGAATATCAAATCGTTGTCCATTTGAATACATTTGTGGTGATCAGTGTGCAATTATTACTCTTTCCATCCTTTTGCAAGTACTCACCTGTTTGCCCTCCTGCTCTGTTCTCATCTCCTTAAAGGTGGTCTGAAACTCCCCAATAAAGTCATGTTTTCCATTAGAGTCCCAGTCCCAAACTGTGCACTGCAACAGACACAATGACACACACACACACACACACACACACACACATACACACATACATACACACACATACACACAAGCAAGTGCACACATTCATTCAGTTAGAGCGCAGCTGCAAAACTGTCACCTAAACACACACACATGCACTTGTGGCATGCGGGGAAATGCCATGCTGAATGATTGATAAGGTGGTGTTGATGGGGGGGCAATGGAGCGGTGAAATATTAATCTGAGGATGCTGAGAGGGATGTGGTTTGTGTGTGTGCACATGTGTGTGTATGCGTGTGTGTGTGTGCACGCGTGTTTAGGCGTAATAGTTTGTTTCTCTCAAAGAAGCTGCTAGACAAGAAAAATGGCCTAAATCACCAGTGAAATGTGCGGGTCCAAGGCACATTACAAACAAGTAACCCTATCATTCAAAAAGGTGGCAAAAGGCAGCAATTTCTGAACTGTTCTGAAGAGTTTGTACAATCAATGACAATCAATAGAGTTGGTCAATAGAGACACTCGTTAACACAGAGAGAGACAGAAAAAAGTGCTTCTATATTTCACAAAGGTTTATTGGCTGTGAATGATTGATTTTGCTGTCGAGATTTGTGACCTTCTTGCCTGAGGTCACACTTGATTAAAAACAACAACGGCAGGAATAACCTTATTTTCTGTCTCCCACTTAAGCTGATAAGTGCCTGGACTCATGGCAGTGTGTGTGTGTGTGTGTGTGTGTGTGTGTGTGTGTGTGATCATTTGTGGGCTGTTTTTTTAAACAGTTTTGTGTGTGTAAGGGAGAGAGCACTTCCACTTCAGGTTGCTGAGAGCTGTACAAGAGAGTATTGAAAGAATGAAGAATCTCAGTTCCATTCGGTGAATACTAACTGTTTGACGGAGGGAGAGAGAGACCAACAGAGGGACAGACAGATGAGTAAAGTGGTGAAGGAAATGGATCGGGGGAGCAATACAAAGCAGGAGACAGACAGACACTGCAGAGGAGGGTTATGCATTTATGCATTGGTCAGTTAAGAGCCCCGTGAAAAGGAAGCACTGGTCTGAATTGAAATCTCTGCCCTGCCATTTCTCACTATAGCTCTGGAACTTCAAACAGGTAGCCCTAGAAACCATAGCCGATGGCCTGCATGTGTGTGATTGTGTGTGAGCCCTTTCTCCTGCTGTCAGGAACCATGCAGAGTTAAGACGCCTCTGAATATTTAATGAACAAGCTCATGTTTATTCAAGAAAAGAAAAACTGTTTGGAACTGATGTGCAACCACCACTTTCATACATTTGCACATACACAAACGTTTGCACGGCTCTATTCTGGCAAGTAAAGGTGAGAGTTTAGGACGACCACAGAGCTCATTCACGCCCGTCCAGCTCTTTAAATAACACATCAGGCATCAGGAGGACAGGAAAGGCAGCACATGACCTGAACTTAACTCATGACTTGGAGAAGAAAATAGAAGGAGATGATTGAGGCTGCTTTGTGACTTGCTCACATGGTTTGATTCAGTTATACAGTATAGGCTACTTGTGGTATGTGGTACTTTGCTTACTTATTTTTTTTTTTTACAAATCTCAACATTTGTATGCTGCACAAAAGAACACATTGCAAAAAAACACCTGCAGGCCTTCAGGTGCTGTTCGGCCTCTCCCTCTTAAGCCCCTTTTACACATGCACTGCAACTCTAAACTTATCTAGACATAGCCCAGAGGAGTTGACATTACCCTGGCAGGGTAATGTCAGTTTAATGTCCGAATGGGCCCTTAATTTGGATAGAGCAGGTAATTTTGGCAAGAATTTACAGCAAGAGTGTTGGTGTGTTAATGACGTTTCTATCATACAGCTGAAGAGAAACTGGAAAAATACACACATCCGAGGGTGAGGAAGAAGTGTGATTTACACGGATCTGTAGAGATGAAAACATTTTGAACTACTGACGGTAAGGGCTGATGCTGCTATTGTCAGACAAACATAAGGACTGTCAAGAGACTCGTTTTTTTAATGACCAAATTACGAACCGGTAACCGGCTCTCTGACTGCGGTGTGTAGCCCCCGCTCACACCAAAACAAGTATTTCTGGTAGGTGAGAATCTGTCTGACACATACAATCTCCTGGCTTTAATGTGTATTGTGGGGGAACTTAAAAAATAAAGGGAGCTGAAGCCAAGGCTTTGGACACTCAAATTGTTGCATAATATAACTGAGGTTAAATGAAATGATGTTGCCATTATAATGACCTGCAAAAAATAGCTGCAGACTCACCTTTAGCTCCCTGTCATGGTCACCACTGCAGAGTGTGTTCAAGGAAACTTTGAAGGATTTCCAAACTGGGCTCAGGTTGTTCATGATCGTCTGAGGTGCATACAACATTGCAGTTTTTGTTAATCACAGGCCTGAAGTGGGAAATAATACATCTGTATGTGTTTGTGTGTGCATTTAATTACCTCAGTTCTGTGTACGAGCGACTCAGTCCCGTCATCATTTAATCTAAAAATCTCCAGGAAAGGGTCTGACTTACTGAAGAAATCCTTTAGAGGGAAAACACGCATGTAAGGCCTCAGAAATGCCTTTGATTACCATAAATAATTCATATAACTATCATTATTTCATTATTTCGCTCCTTTTTTCTCCCTTTCCACCCATCCCTTTCCTGTCCTTCAGCCCCTCTCCTGCTTTCTTCCATCTTTTCCCTAAGGCACAACTTGTTTGGGTTAGTCATCCGTGGCTGCGCGTGTGAAAATTAATATAGTTATCTTAGTGTGTGTGGTGGGGTGGCTGAGATAGGGGGGATTAGTCAGGAGAGGGGGGGTGGCGGGGCCCATCTGTCTCAGTAGGCCTCCTCTAATGCCAGATTGCACTTTTGTGTATTGTGTGTAAATTGCTTTATCGCCATTCTCACAACCCTCCACCCAAATACTTTATCACGCACACACACATGCACGCACACGCGCGCGCACACACACACACACACACACACCTGCCTGCCACGCACAAAACCCATACATATATCTGAATATTAATTTCTCTCATACTGTATCTAAAGGAAAACCACAGGTTTTTAATCTTTGCACAAACCTTGTCATCTAGTTTACGAGCGCTGAAGGAGAGTTCAACGTAATCGTCATTACCAGATAACTCCTCTGCTGTCACCTTTACAAGGGGGAGGCCGGGGTGGAGAGGGAAAAAAGGAAAGAAGCAGAGGAGGGGAAGGGGGAGGCAGAGAGATGTAAAGGAAGGAGGTGAGAGAAAATTGGATGGAAATGAAGAAGAGAACTGATTGAACAGGCAACATCATCAAATTAATTATCTTCAGAGTGTCTGAGTGCAAGAAGTGGTTCGTAAGTGATTTGTGTGTGTATAACTTTGGCGGGCTGACTTGGAAAACAGTGACATACCGTTATGGAGGACTTTCCAGAAGTGTTTCCCTGTTTGAGTAGAGCTTTGGTCAGTTTCCTCTGAGAGACAATCTGAAACAAACAGACTCCACAAAATCAGCTCACATTCTCCACTTTTTCTCCTCAGAGGGACAAGCTTGCCCTGTTGATGTCACTTCTCCATTCTCCTTAATGCTAGCATACAGTGCAACTGCCTACGTTACACATCCAATGGACAGAAAGCAGCATGGTGGAGTCACCTTTCTCACCACCTGTCAAATGTAATTTTCTCAGGTGTTGTATCCCTGTTTTGATCTGCCAGCTCCTATTTTGGGCTGTCCAGGTGTTACACAAGCTATAAGTGAATGCCCAAGTTTACATGTGGAGGTCAGTGAGATCCATTGAGGCTTTGGAGTGAGTTGTGACTCTAGAGTCATAGTGAGAGAAACACAAAGTGTCTCCCCTGTGCTTTCTGACCACGGTTGTAAATCTGTAGCAGGAAAAGTTAACCCTCTCTTTTATTTCATGTTGTTTATGGAGAAGGTGAACCAGGAAATGAGTCAGGCAATTGCAACTTTACCAATCCACGGCCGAGCTACGGCATAGGGTCCGGCGTAGGTTTGTGTCTCCATGCACCTACATACGTAGCAACGGCGTAGATTTTACACATAAATATACAGTGAGAAAATAAGTATTTGAACACCCCCTGCTATTTTGCAAGTTCTCCCACTTAGAAATCATGGAGGGGTCTGAAATTGTCATTGTAGGTGCATGTCCACTGTGAGAGACATAATCTAAAAACAAATATCCAGAAATCACAATGTTAGTAACTATTTATTTGTATGATACAGCTTCAAATAAGTATTTGAACACCTGAGAAAATCAATGTTAATATTTGGTACAGTAGCCTTTGTTTGCAATTACAGAGGTCAAACGTTTCCTGTAGTTTTTCACCAGGTGTGCACACACTGCAGAAGGGATTATGGCCCACTCCTCCACACAGATCTTCTCTAGATCAGTCAGGTTTCTGGGCTGTCGCTGAGAAACACGGAGTTTGAGCTCCCTCCAAAGATTCTTTATTGGGTTTAGGTCTGGAGACTGGCTAGGCCACGCCAGAACCTTGATATGCTTCTTACAGAGCCACTCCTTGGTTATCCTGGCTGTGTGCTTCGGGTCATTGTCATGTTGGAAGACCCAGCCTTGACCCATCTTCAATGCTCTAACTGAGGGAAGGAGGTTGTTCCCCAAGATCTTGCAATACATGGCCATCCTCTCCTTAATACAGTGCAGTCGCCCTGTCCCATGTGCAGAAAAACACCCCCAAAGCATGATGCTACCACCCCCATGCTTCACAGTAGGGATGGTGTTCTTGGGATGGTACTCATCATTCTTCTTCCTCCAAACACGGTTAGTTGAATTATGACCAAAAAGTTCTATTTTGGTCCCATCTGACCACATGACTTTCTCCCATGACTCCTCTGGATTATCCAAATGGTCATTGGCAAACTTAAGACGGGCCTTGACATGTGCTGGTTTAAGCGGGGGGAGCTTCCGTGCCATGCATGATTTCAAACCATGACGTCTTAGTGTATTACCAACAGTAACCTTGGAAACGGTGGTCCCAACTCTTTTCAGGTCATGGACCAGCTCCTCCCGTGTAGTTCGGGGCTGATTTCTCACCTTTCTTAGGATCGTTGAGACCCCACGAGGTGAGATCTTGCATGGAGCCCCAGTCCGAGGGAGATTGACAGTCATGTTTAGCTTCTTCCATTTTCTAATGATTGCTCCAACAGTGGACCTTTTTTCACCAAGCTGCTTGGCAATTTCCCTGTAGCCCTTTCCAGCCTTGTGGAGGTGTACAATTTTGTCTCTAGTGTCTTTGGACAGCTCTTTGGTCTTGGCCATGTTAGTAGTTGGATTCTTACTGATTGTATGGGGTGGACAGGTGTCTTTATGCAGCTAACGACCTCAAACAGGTGCATCTAATTTAGGATAATAAATGGAGTGGAGGTGGACATTTTGAAGGCAGACTAACAGGTCTTTGAGAGTCAGAATTCTAGCTGATAGACAGGTGTTCAAATACTTATTTGCAGCTGTTTCATACAAATAAATAGTTAAAAACTCATACATTGTGATTTCTGATTTTTTTTTTTAGATTATGTCTCTCACAGTGGACATGCACCTACGATGACAATTTCAGAACCCTCCATGATTTCTAAGTGGGAGAACTTGCAAAATAGCAGGGTGTTCAAATAATTATTTTCCTCACTGTAAATCTGCTTTCCTGGGATCAGCAGCACTATAAATGCCTTCAAATTACAAGGAGTCATTTGATTCAGTTGTATTCCAAAGAGCAAAAGTGATAAACAGTGGTTTTATATTGAGGACTCATTACTGGGATGTCTACATATACTGTACACTTGTGTTTGTAATTATATATTGTGCAAATATCTGTGTTTTATGTTTTTTTTTATATAGAAATCAGGTTTGAAAAACATCCAATAATTTATTTTTGGCCATTTGGGTGCAGCAGAAGCAGTCTTATTAACATATCACTGACATATTACTTTTATGTTGATATGGCTGACTTATTTATGTCTTATGTTTATGCATCAAGCAGATTCAAAGCTGTGTTTCTGGCAAACTAACAAACGTAAGTCCAATATTCACTCTCCTTTTGACTCTGTTTTTGGTCTCCACCAACTCCCGGGAAAACTATCTGGCTCATAAGCTGAAATATGTTTACCAGCTTTAAACAAGTTTAAACATGCAATAAAAGAGGGGCACTGCAGAATTATCATGGTTTTATTACATATAAGTAGTCATGTGATCCACTGGTAATATATAAATATGGACTGAGACACTTTAAGGTCACCATGTTGTTTAACTGCTTACATGCTGTCTGTGGCAATATCACTGACACAATGACACAATGCGTCTGTAACATGCCTTCCCCCTGGCTACATTTCTCAGTGATGACACCAGTAACTATGGTGGGCCTGTTACTGTACACACAAAAAAGATCCAAAATGAACACAATTTCAACACAACTCTTCTGTTATATGTCTCAATTTGTACAATGTGGATTTGTAATAAAAGATCAGTTACTGAAATGTGCCTCTCTGGTACCTTAGAGTATATAATGCTCATTTTTTAGCATGTTTTTACCATTTCAGTAAATCTCCTTGGCACTCGCCTTCCAAATCCCCTTCTTCCATGTCAATTATCTCAGTTCTCCCAACTATTATACATCCACAAGCTTTATGTTTCTGATAGCGTCTCTGACAAAGGAAAATGGACTTAAACACTTTAATACTGTACTTTTTAAAGTTTTACTCCTGCCCTTTCTGCTTTCTCTCTTGTTCCTGCTTCTCAGTCTGTCTTAGCTGGTGATTTCTTGAAAAAACTGTTAATTAGTACTACTGCAATTACAATTTTATTAAGTATGCACCTAAATAAGGAAAATCTTTAAATATTGATTACAACTACATCATTAAGAGGGCCAACAACACCATTAGCTGAGAAAAAAGGCCATATGTATTAGGATATGCACACAATAATGCTTTGAAAACATACTTCAACGCACCACCAAGGCTTTACGTAACTAAGGACTCAAGGACAACTCAGTGTAAAAGCAGCCGGTGACAGTAGCTGACCTCAAGTGAAACGATAGCATTAGGATTCCATCCACGGCTAAGGTTGGTCTCACTAATCTTAAAGTTGCTTTTTCACTCTAATTAATCTAGTACAGAATACCCGATTCAGTCATTTTAAATCCCAACAAGCTCAGTTTACTTTACAGAGGATTATATACTTGAGTCTACAATTCTTACACTCAAAGCATGCAGGCTGTAAACGTGCTACCTACTGTAAGTGATATACTGGGTAAATGCAATGTACTGGATGTAAGTGCACTCACTGATGCACATGAATGCACTCCTTGCACTCACCATACGCACATCTGGTTGTTATGGTGAACTCAATCTTCAGATGTGAACTCAAAACTTCACTCACATGCACCACTTAGCTTGTGCAACAACCTACCTGAAATGCGGTTTCCTATTCATTCATATAAGCTTAGGCTTCTAGTAGATGCCTGTTTTAATGACTAGTGTACAATGGAAGATGACAGTAATAGCAAGGAGTGTAACATGGCGTGATTACAGTAAGTGTCCAGAAGACAGCTAAAACTTAACTTACTCACCTTTGTGTGTACTCATCTGTCACATCATCCATTCTTAACTAACCTGCATGTTTCACTTATGCTCCCCCTTTGGTCAAGCACTGACCGGTCAAAAGACACACTGACCTGTCCTAAGGTGCACTCCAAGGCTCCCAGGAAGTCAGCGTCACGGAGGCCATTGTTGCCAGAGCTGATGTCATGAAGTTCAAAGCGGAGCCTCTGGACCTCCTCAAAGTAGTAATCCACCAGGAGGATTTTGGAGAAGACTGGGCTGCTACTGCTGCGAATCACCTCTGTCCGGTCCACCTGCAAACACAGGAGTATTTAGGGTTGATGCACTCCCTTTGAAGCTGGGCAAACACACACACACAAAAGTCAGATTCATTTTTAATCAGTCTTTTTAATTGATTTATTACTTTTTATGTCCAATCAAATATAGTGAATACTTTTATAATGTCTTTATTTCATTATTTAACTAACTACTTTGTTACCATTCATACTTATTGGTCAAAACATCTAATGACAAACAACTAAATCATGTATTATTCTTTTGTTACTTTAAAAATAAATGAATCAACCCCTTGTTTTTGTATAGTTCTGTATATTACTACTATGTGAAAGTGGTGTTTCATCAAACTTGCTTTTAATGGTCTTTCCAAAGTGGAGTGAAGTATAGAGATTTTGTCCAACACCCAAAACAGACATTGTGCATTGATTGTGAACTGCAGCAGACCTTTCAGCACTGCAGCAATTACCACAAATAGCCATTACCAAATTGTTTACACTTATCAACTTGAGGACTGGGAAATATAGATTTTTTTATGGCTAAAATCGCACAAGCTGTTTGATGACACAATAGTTGTAACATTGATCTGACATTATTTTCTCTCGAACTGACTGACGGAGAAGCCAAACAAAAGGCTCAACGCTGCCAACAAAACATACCCGACCCTCTAGCAGCAACAACTGGGTCCCTTTTATTGTTGATAATCCTTTGGCACACAAACATACACACACACATGCACACACACACACACACACACAAAAAAAACACTCACACACACACCCACACACATGTGAATGGCACACCAGCAGACTCAACAAACAAACACATTTGGCCTTTTTCTGACACTGACACTAATAGTCTGGCATCTCATCAAAGCAAAAAGAATCATAAATCCATAAAAACACACACACACACACTGTACAAAGTAGCTTTCTGTGGAGTCTCCAAAGACAGAATAATGCCACACTACTTTCTGTGCACTAGATCTTGAGCCCCTGTGGAAATAGTATACTTGAGTAATGGCTGTGTGTGCTGTGTGTGTGTGTGTGTGTGTGTCAGGGCTGGAGCAGCCGGTGCCTTCTGGGGCTTCTTCTTTTTCTAAAAGCCCCGATTCTTTGAGGCCGACTTTTCTTTTAGAGGCTGTAGTTGGTTCCATTTTAAAGCTAGAGTGAAGCTAGATACTGGTGTGTGTGTGTGTGTGTGTGTGTGTAATCCATGTACATGTATCTGTTAGAGTGGGTCACTGCACTAACATTGTATGTGTTTGTGTGTGTGTGTGTGTGTTTCTACAGTACATAGCTAAAAGGAAGACAGTGCACTTAGCATGTCTGTCTCTCCCAGAAATATAAAAAGCGAAAGAAAGACACATAAAGACCCACTTCTTCCTGAATTTCCCTGAATGTGCCTTTACAAAGTTCAGCTAATATGTGTGCTACTACGCCACCTTCAGTGGGAATAAGATGTTTCTTTAAGGAGATTCCATCTGAAGTCCATCTGAAGTCACTCAAAGAGGAGAGGAAGTGAAACCCCTACTACCAGAAAGCACTGACAGTTCTCTGTTTCTATTCTAGAATCTATTCTAAGATGTTGTCTTCATCTATTTGTGAGCTTTTATTGTGTACCGTGTGCCCAATACAATGCATGATTCCAGAAAAACGTAATTTGTTATTTTCAAAACCTGATTGGGTCAGAAAAAATGATTGGGGCAGACAACTTGTTTTGGAGAGCTATGATGATCAGAGTAACAAAACCAGCACACTTTCAATTTTAAGGTGACAATTTATCAAATATTTACAACAGCAAATACAATCTGTACACCAATCTCCAAAAGATGATTTCAGTTGGCTACTGTGACAATTAGAATCCATAATTTATTAGAACCAAACATAACCTGCAATTTAGCATGAGAAGGTTAGCGACACAATCACAGCTCTTCATGACAGCGTAGGTCCTTGATTATACACCATCATTTCGCCAAACAATTCTATGACAAGTGCTGTCTCCAGAGGAATTAATTAATTAAGGAACAAAACATGAAGAGCAAATGAAGACACTGAGAGTCTAGTGCAAAGATAAATTGTTTATGAAAAGCATCAAAAGCAATATCATGTCATGCCACTAATGAATTGGAAAGCTTTTATTAATGCTAGTCAGTTATATGGGCTGTTCTATGTGCTCTGTAAAGAAAATAGTTCAAATATTAGTATGGATAGAAAGCACATACACAAACCTGCTGCTCTTATTGAGAATGTCTTACGATGGGCATTGAGTGTTATGAGCAAGAACACTTTGACTGATGTAACCATTACACTTTCATTTTCTGGCTTTGTCTTTCTAAACTGCAGCACCCCCACCACCACCCCACCACGCACCACACTTCTCACTTCAGCCCTTTATCCCACTAAGTTACTGTACCTCAAACCACTGCCCGTGCGACTGCATCTTAAGCACCACGCAGGGGTCAGGTTTGGAGAGAGCGTCGCGGTCCGAGATCCCCCGGCTGGCCACTCTCAGCTCCACTTTGGCTAGGCATGGTGAGCTGATGAAGCCCAGTGTGGCCTCTGCAGACTCATAGATGTTACTCATGCTGAACGCACAATAACACACTGCACAGAGAGGGAGAGAGGATAAAAGACAGGGTTACTTACAAGATAGATAGATAGATAGATAGATACAGTAGATAGATAGATAAACATACATACAAAAAGTGCATATATACATACATACATACATACATACATACATACATACATACATACATACATACAGTATATACAATATATACATACAGTACATAAAAAATCCCATGCACTGCAGTGCATTTGAACTGTTGTTTGCTTTGACATGAGCAGATGCAGAGGTCCTGACTAAGCAGACAGCACTCAAACTGTTCAAGGTCAGGACTCTGAAGCTACTGAATATAAGACAAGGTCCCCAAATAACAACTACACACGTATGGTCCAGCATGAATAAAAACAAACACAATTAAGCCTTTTTATGTTAATGCAAAGACGCATTTGGATGTACACATTCCATATGAATTTGCATACAAATGCACACATGCACATACATACAGACACACACACACACACACACACACACACACACACACTTGCTTGCTTTGCTGAGTAACCAGAACAAATCGGCGAGGTTTCTCCTCAGGTTTCATCAGAGTGTATAATGTTCACAATACCAAAATAGAATACCATCAAGCATCATCTAATCGCTGCGACATTGACACAGTTTTCCCTCAAGTTAATGTAAAATTAATTCTTAATCAAGAAATTAGTTTAAATTAAATTTTACATTAAAAGCCACAAATTAAATAGCTCATCATCACAATGTCTGCCGCTTTTCATTTGTTCAAAAGCTCTCATTTTCTACACAAAATCTAGCTACTACTTCCAGGTATTCAACTATATTACACATCTCACGAGAGCTTGATGGTCAATTTGACACATGGATGGCAATAATGTTTAATGTGTAACAAGGGATAACTCTTGATCATAAAGGCCCTGCACATCCATCAACCACCCACACAGGTTTTTTTATTATTCTGCTTAATTAGACCTGTGTGGGTGTGTGCAGACTCAGCTTGATTAACATCTTCCTCACTCTCGTCAATTTTGTTGCATCTGTTCGAGTGTAAAAACCAACACCTTTATAGTTCTTAGTGATACTCTTGTGCCTTGACGTACTTTCCAGCGTAACTCCACCCAGCTCCAACCTGACCAGGGATGTAATTATTAAGAAGTAGTTAAAACACCTGTGTAGGTGTGCAGGACCTTTAAGAGGATAGTTTGACACTTTGGGATATGGGCTTATTTGCTTCCTTAGAAGAGAAGACTGATGCCTCTCTTGTCTGTCTATTACGCTACTACCAGGAGACACTTAGCTTAGCTTAGCTTAGCATAAAGACTGAAAAAGCTAGCATGGATCTGTCAAGAGGTTAAAATCTTTGAGTGAGCTTTAGATGGATTTTTTTACCTTTAGACAAAGTAAATCTATCTGTTTCTTTGCTTTAAGCTAAGCTAAGCTAACCATCTGCTGTAGCTAACCCCGACTACCCTCTCCACCCCACACTGGTCCAACAGAGGAGCAGCTTCTCTAAGAGGCTCTAGACAGCTACAGGAAATCATTCTTACCACAGGCAATAAAACTATTTAACACGTCATCACTGGGTGCTAGATAAGACTCTGAGACACCATAATACTGCACTAAATGCAACCTGTACAATTTGTTTATTTACATTTTGGCATACTATTTAAGCAGTTGCACATTTTGTTTTCCCATCCTGTATTATTCAAATATTTGTTCTTATATTTTATTCCTATTATTATTATTATTTCATGTATATAGTATGTATGTACATTGTATCCTAGTATTTCACTTATATTTATTTTCTGTGCTGTGGGACTGATGTATGATTGTTGACACCATTAACACCATAATTTCCCATTTTTTTGGGATCAATATCTATCTATCTATCTATCTATCTATCTATCTATCTATCTAGCTTCATATGTAATGGAAAGATAGGACACAGGTATCAACCAGTGAAGTATAGAATAGTACACTTAGTATAGTACAGTAGATTGCACACTTGCACTGCAGGATCATCAATAATACTTTAATGACCTCCTAACATGTGTTCTTTACTTAAAAGCTACAATTTGTAAAGCAGGATCCAGTTGAAACTATACATGTATTACTATTATGGAAACACTGCACTGCTTGTATAATAATCTTAAAATGCATGGATCCATTTTCCCAGTAGACTACATACTGTACATGGATAACTGGGCTGAAACTATAGTAGTCCAGTTAGTTCCAAACAAGGATAACCGCAGGTCTGATGTGCTACATGGCACAAACTGAATATTAATGCAGCGGTCTAGTAGTCCTTGGGGAGTGAAGCTCTTGGAACTGGGTCTGAATCTGACCTGAATGTTTCTCTCTCTCTCTCTGTCTTCCATAATTCATGTTTTATGTGTGTGTTGGCTAGTGGTGATTATTTTTAGTTAAGCTCTCTGAATAGGTTGTATACAGAGAATAAGGCCTAAAACAGAGCAAAGGGGCAGGTGTGTGACAACCAGCAAACCTGTGTGTACGTGGTGTGTCGTTCGTTGTGTTCCCGTATGTGCCTCGATGCATGGTGTTAACATGTTTGCGTGTGTGTGGGTGGGTGGGTGGGGGGGGGTTGCATTAAGCACCATATGCCTGTCTGTTCCGGTGACAGCAGGTGACACTGGTAAGTGACGGAGGATGTGGAAGATATTTACATCTACTGTAATAGAACTGTGTGTGGGATCTGCCATTAGATCAGTTGTCACATATGTTGCACGTTGCCAGAGGGGTCAATGAATTTTCACATCACACGTCACAGGCGGAAAACCAAACAAATAGAATAACAGCAATATGACTGTAATATGACTGCAGAGAAAAGATTATAGAAGCTACCACCACTAACAAGAGCCTGAATGCTTTGTTTTCTGTGCTCTGATATCTGTGTATAAATCCAAATACAGTAATACCCAAACAAAAACCAGGATAGTAATGGTTGATTGCTGGGCGGTGTAATCCTTCCAGGGCTCCATACTGTCAGCTCTTAATCTCCATGCTGTGACAATCAATCAAGACTCAGAGCTTAATTGCCATGACCCTTGACTCTGTGTGTGTGTGTGTGTGTGTGTGTGTGTGTGTGTGTGTGCGTGCATGTGTGTGCACGTGTGTGCGTGCGTGTGTGTGTGCGTACATATGTGTGGGTGTCACCTTCACATGTGCACGTGTGTAAAGTGACTGGGGCAGATGGGAAATTAATGATTTAGCCACAGGTCCATAACATTTATATACTGTAACTGCTCCGTCACATATTGATTATCAGAGGAGTAACATCGCCATCCAGGCACTGTACAGGCAGCAATCCAGCTAAGGAACTATATGTGGCATGTTATGCACACCCTATGTGGAACATTAATCATGACAGGTGTCAGATGAAAGAGTGGATACAGGAAAGGCGGCTGGGTGTGAGAAAAGAAGAGTATCAGAAGTGAAGCAGTCTAGTGTTGCAAACTCACAGTGTAATTAGAGCTGACAGAGAGAGAAGCAATGAGTGTGAGGAGAGAGGTTGTGAGAGGGGGGATTAGAGAGATGGAGTGAGAGAAAAAATTGGGGAAAGGCAAGCAAGTGAGAGTGAATGATGCAGAGGAATGGAAAAGAGAGACAGAGAAAGAAGCAGATTTTTCTTATCTTGTTTTCTGACTCCAGCCGAAATAAATGAAAGCAGAGGCTTTCTAAAAGCATAGCCTACAAGGTCTTTTCTAGTATTTATAAAAAAAAAAGAACTCTCACATTACTGTAGATTTCTTTAGAATAGACGACTATGTTGTTGCCTAATTGTAAAAATTATGGTTTTATGGTCTATTTTATTCTACAGAATAAGTTCCACAAAGTATCATACGCTGTTAAACAATAAACATGGTATAGATCAGGCTATAAACATCTAATGTCATCATATGTCTTTCACTTATAGGACAATAGAAAACATGTCCTGCCAAATGTTTGGAATAGCCTCTACACTCTGCGGCAGGGTAAGACATGCACCATCCGGGCTGCTCCTATCTCCTGCAGAGAGAAAACTCACCTCAACGACCTGGAGAAAAGATTCGAGCGGAGCCGAAGAACTTCAACGCCGTTTAGCCTGCTTGACAATCACGGATACCTCACTGCCTCCGGACCCATCTCCCTTTCCTCACTCTGTGTATATGTTTTCCTCAGTCCCCCCACACTGCAAAGCTCGGCCGGTTTGCCACTGACAGCCAAACAGAATTCCCACAGGGCGAGCACGGCGAGGATGCGCTCCGTGCTACTGGGTTTACTCTGGGTGAAAGATGGGGAGGAGGAGGAGGACGGTGCTTCACTTAACTAGAGTTCGTAATCCGCTGGCTCCATCGGGGGCCGCAGAGAGCGCCTACCCTGGGATCAGCGAGCTCCGAGAACAGTGTATCAGCGCCATCTCGTGGTTGTTATAATGAACTGACACGTTTAGAACTGATTTTCCGGTTCTCAGCTTTGATTGGCTGCGATGTGCTTCAGCGGTTTTATAATAAGTGATGACCGCACACCTGAGACCTCTTGGTAGTTAATTTAAAGTTCACGCTGTGCCCACCAGATTCATGGTATAGATGAATTAAAAAGTTTCTCAACACTATATTTCACGTTTGTTTTTTTGTCTAGTTGGTTCAATTATTTCAATTTTCATGTAAATTGGTCTCCAAATAGTTTTTTGTACTAATTACTTGTCTAATTATCAGCTTATCAGCTATTTTATGTATAAAAGCAATGTGGCACTAGCCTTTATGGAAGTTCTTATTCAGATTTTTCTGTGCTGACTGCACTGCATGACTTCTAATCGGCTTGATTAAAAACTAAATAGCCTTGTATAGGCCTACTTTAGATTTGAATAGAGTGCAATTTGCATTGACTTGTTTTTCTTGTGTTATCGTTCTATTATGCTGTCTAACCTTTTGCAAAATCTTTGGTGCTTGATCTCAACTTCTAATAGGCTACAGTCTATGCTCAGGGGCGTCGGATTGGGAGAAAAATGGGAGTACCCAGGACCCTGATGTGAGTAGGGCCCCAAAAGATGCTAGAATGAATAGCTGTGAATGTGAGGAGGGGCCCATAGAAAATGTCTTTCTCCAGGGCCCAGAATTTTGTGCTACGCCCCTGTCTGTGCTAGACTTTTGAATTGCATCCAAATTGTATTACATGCTATTACAGCGTTATCTCCATCAGTAGGCTTAATAGGCCCGGTGCCAAAATATTTCACAAATCAAGGCATAAGATAACGATTTTAAGATGTGTGTGGCTCTTTGAAAGCCCATTTATCCTAATTCACTCTGATAAATCGGCCGGGACACGCAAAAGCTACACAAGCAAAATAGCCTTATACCCGCTGGTATTATATGGTCATTATTCATGTATCAGTCCCAATTTACACAAGCCTAGGCTACATAATATTATGACCACTTTAGCATAACACTTGTTTTTGATAAGTTAATAATATAATAGTTTGTAGACTCTCAATCTGTACATAACTTGGGGTAGCTGGACAGTCCCGTATGTCACTTTGCGGATGAGATATGTCTGGAACAAGGACCCCAGCTTTGTGCGGGCAGGACCACGCCCCGGCCCCGGTGTGCGGTGCACCAGGCTAGGATAGCACACAACTGCTACATCCGGGCGCTCTGGTCGGTTTACAAGCCCTGCGAAGATGGCGACTTCAGGGAGGAGTGCATTATTATCCTCCACCTCAACTGGACATAAGAGCACACTGGAGAACTCCAACCCAGAGGAGGATGATGGACAGGATTTATGGTGGGCGATTGGTCATTTAAGATTATAAGAGGTTATTATGAGCAGGGTTTGTGGGCGCAGAGTGTCCATTGTGCTGGGATGAGGATGGTTTGACAGATAGCTTGCTAACGAGGCTAGCTAGCATCAGCACCAGGCTGGTGACACAGCAGCACTAGCTCGCTTTAGCTCCTCGCTGTCAGTCGTTGTTTGTTAATGAATGAAGAAGCCTTGTTTGGCCGTTTTGTAACGGGGTTGTTCTGTCTGCAGGTCCACCATCCTGAGTGAAGTGTCAACCCATTCAAGATCTAAACTACCGTCTGGGAAAAATGTCCTGGTTATGGGTGGGTATCTGTATGTCTGCAGTCTCCTAGCTAGCCAATAAGCATCGCTAGCTTGGTGATCATCTCATCCTGGTAGACTCGGGTAGACCTACTGCTCGATAGCTAAGCTAGCTTATTCTTGACTGATGGTGCTTTTGTGTTCAAACCTGGTAGCGGGTGCGTCGGCTAGCAGAGAGGGAGACAGGTGTATTTTCCTACACACACACACACACACACACACACACACACACAACATCATCATCATCTTGAGAGAGAATCGGGCCGCTTTGAAACACTGCAAGTCATACTAGCATCCAGTGATGCTAGTAGCAGTTAGGTGGAGATGATGCTGAGGGGACAAGACAAACCATCAGCCTGTGTTTTTTTTAACGCGGCCGCGGGGCTTTATGTGACTGAGAGACAGAAAGGGTGCCTGCCCGTCTCGCTCGATCCTCGTGTCCCGCTGTCGTCCACACAAACACACTCACACTGTCTACACATCCGCCTGGGATAATCCGCAGCCTGCTACCCATTCCAGCTAATCGGCGAGTTGGTTACCGACGTATGACTTTATTTATTTATTTATTCTTTTTTTTTTTTTACAGCTATTGTCTGTTATGCTATCCATAACAACATCAGCAAGATCTGCCCTTATGATGCATTGAGTCCCCCTGTTGACATAATATGGCATAGTGCAAGAATAGATGCAGCCTTGGCCTTATAACATACACAATAACAATGACATGCAACAATGATGCCAGGACAAATGCAGATTCGGTCCACTGTCAAAATATATACAACAGTATATTAGGGCTGTTCATGAAAATAATATAATAAAGCTGTGTGGCTCTAGTCAAGGGGATTGTTTACAGTATGTGTGCTACACTTAATTTGTTTAGTGGTGAAACAATTATTGATTAATCATTTAGATGATTGACAGACAATATATCTAACTATTTTTCTAATCAATTAATCGCGTAAGTAATCAAGCAAACATGCCAAACATGTTCTAGTTTAAGCTTCTCAAATGCAAGGATGGGATGTTTTTTGTTGTCACACCTTGTGACAGTAAACAGAATAGCTTTGGTTTTGGACTGTTGGTTGAGGTTTGTTGTAATTGTAATTGTAATTGACAGTTGCCACTATTTTCTGACATTTTATAAATCAAATGATTAATAAGTGACTCAACGTAATTTGCAGATTATTTGTTAATTAAAATATTAGTTGCAAGCCAATATTTTTGTCATTTTGTGCAATCCTAATTTTGGATAGTGTGTGATGAACACCATACTATTTCTATTAACTCTGAAGTGTATTAGTAGTACAGCTTATAGCATGATAGAGGGCAGCAGGTTGCATGGGCAAATTGTATACCTTTAGCGGTGTGTTGGTTTCAGTTAGTATGTCACTTAGAATGCTTTTGCCAAATTTGAATTCTTGCTCCCCTTTATTCAAACTGAATAAAGAATGAACTGAGTATGGTTTAGGCACTTAACTCCAATATTATTATCATTATAGCAGTGCATTCTGGCATGGACGAGGCTACTACCCATAATTTGTCTACTATCCATAATTCTGATTTTATGTGTGTCTTTAGGTGAGGTGGGTTCGGGGAAGACAGCCTTGGTTGCAAAACTGCAGGGGGTTGAAGAATTCATGAAAGGGCGTGGCCTGGAATACCTCTACTTCAGTGTTCATGACGACGACATTGATGGTAACGATCAACTACTTGCAGTCCATAGCCCCAATAAATGTTTTTACACAACAACATGTCTCTGTAATGTATATATCTGGAATGTGTGTATGTGTGTGTCTTCAGACCAGACTAGGTGTAATGCCTGGGTGTTAGACGGAGACCTTTACCACAAAGGTCTGCAGGGAGTAGCTGTGCCAGTGGACTCAATCGGCAACACGTTGCTGCTGATAACAGTTGACATGTCGCGGCCATGGAACGCCCTGGACTCTCTCCAGAAGTGGGCCGCCGTCGCTAGGGAACACATCGATAAACTCCGGGTCGCCCCGGAAACGCTGCGGGAGCTGGAGCACAGACGTGAGTCATACTGACAGCAGTCAGGCTGACGAGTAGATAAAGAATGAAACAGAAAATGCTCAGAATGAAACAGAATGGCTGAAATATAGCACAGAAAATGCTCTTGGCAGCATGACAAAACTTCTTGAATAAGGAACCTCCTTATCAAAGCCTTTGTAAAAACCTTAACATTGAATTGGGTTTTGTCTTAAGAGACCAGTTATGAGAATATTAATGCCACATTTAAAATGGTGTTTACTATTTGCTTCATCATTATTTGTGTATCTTAATGTTGAGGATGTGTGTGTGTGTGTGTGTGTGTGTGTGTGTGTGTATATAGTTGTAAAACAGTTCCAGGAATACACAGAGCCAGGCAGTGGGGAGGATGGCACCCTGCAGAGGAGGAGTGAAGAGGAGGAGTGTGTGCTGCTGCCGTTAGGAGACAACACACTCACACACAACCTGGGAATACCAGTGGTGGTGGTCTGCACCAAGGTACATGCACACACCCTTATTACTGGCTTATAAACATAGCTTATGTGTGAGAGCATATTTTACTTTTATCTTAAAATCTAAGTGTACTTGGTTCTCAATGCGCTGTATAATATTCTTGGACTAATGAGTGTGGAATTGTTAAATCATTTCACTATTGAATGGTCCTTTTTTTTTATTGCATCTACTAACACACATTCACCTGTTTCTGACACCTACTTATTTGTCCTCAGTGTGACGCCATCAGTACATTGGAGAAGGAGCACGACTATAGAGACGAACACTTGGACCTCATCCAGTCTCACATCAGACGTTTCTGTCTGCAGTGTATCCTTCACTGAACATTGTTTCTGAAAAGCAAACTAACTAGAAAAAGTGCACAAACTCAAATTGATAGTGTCAGAAAATAAAATGTGACTATTGGCCAAAAAACAGTATACACATTGGATTTAATGGGGCTGTTGATCAATACCACTGACACTGCAGTTTTCTTGTCAGATGCTGAAATTTAAGGCATTCATTCACATTTTGGCCTGTACTCTTCTAATGCCCAACTGTTCAGTTATGTTAACCACCATTCTTGGTGGTACAACTGAGTGACTGGCAGTCATGGTGTTTTGTTCTCAGGCCAAAGTTCCTAGCAGTACCGTTATTGTAGTATTTTGACCACTGTAAGCTGCATCAGAACCATTGTTGATATTAGTTTGTTGCAAAGAGAGTTCCATAAAAGCCATAGACTACCCAGTACTGCTTAAAGTGGTTTGTTTAGTGGTTGAGTAATTTATCCAGTCACTGCTGAGTTGAAACCGTAATAGATTTTCAAGGGTTATTGCTTTTTTGAAAATGAGCCAATATTGCACATGGCCTTGGTTGTTTTGTGTACTGGTAGCAATTAGTATTTCTGTAGTGCTACTGATATTAGGAGATGTAGGTTTTCTGTCACTGTGGTGTATTTTTGAGATGGTGGTGTTGAAAATGTCCTTGACAGTCATGTCAGACGGTGCATCTCTGGTTTACACATCAGTGAAGGAGATGAAAAACCTGGACATCCTGTACAAATATCTGGTCCACAGACTGTACGGCTTTCCCTTCCACTGCCCGGCACAAGTGGTAGAAAGAGATGCTGTCTTCATGTAAGCCTGCCTTTGTGTGTGTATACGTGCGAGGACTGTGGGGCCACCTATATTTGGTTTGTAACCCTTCCTCTGCTCTCTCAGTCCATCAGGTTGGGACAATGAAAAGAAGATCGCCATACTTCACGAGAACTTTCAGACAGTAAAAGCAGACGACAGCTTTGAGGAAGTAATAGTCAAACCGCCAGTCAGAAAGGTACAGGCACCCACTAAAAAAACAGCTAACTTTTTGAAAGATCATCTAAGGCAAGCTAAGCTTACAGCACAACAGATTTAATATTTTTATTGTTGTAATAGTATGTTTTATTACCTTCTGCATCAATGTCCGGGTGCTAAGCTTTACCTAATATCCCTGCAGGGATCATTAGAGTTTTATCCAATCTAATGTCTTAGCTTATGTAGAGCTATAAAGAAGGCCTGTAAGCAATTTTAAACATTTTATTTTATTTTTTTTCTTCCTCGTCACCAGATTGTACATGAAAAGGAGATTCAGGCAGAAGATGACCAAGTGTTTCTGGTAAAACTGCAGGTCAGAAAACATTTCCTGTTACATTAATGTCAGTTGGTTTGCTGCTTGTCTGTACTCCAATTAAATCTGACTGAAGGGTTCTGATATGGTAATTAAATACTAATTGGAATGAGTGTGCATATTGTGCTCTAATTTGCAGTCGCTGCTCGCCAAACAGCCTGCTGTGACAGCAGGGCGACCAGTGGTGAGTGCTCCTCTTTTGTCTAGTTTTGGCTCATAAGATTAAAGAAAACCTCCTCGCAGTGTCCAAATGTGTGTGAAATAAACTTTTTTTGTTGTTCATAGGATACCACCAGTAGAGCACCCACCGGCTCCCCCAGGACGAGTAATCGCTCCGCAGCGGCCAACGTAGCTAACGCCATGCCACAGTCGGGTATGCATTTCGTCGCTGCACACATCAACCCATGACCATTTGCATAGTTGGTGCATTACTTTGTGCGTATGTTTGTTTTTAACTCTAGTCTCTGTGCTGTATGCTGCAGGTCAGACTAGTGAGGGTGTGTTGGCCAATTTCTTCAACAGTCTACTGACAAAGAAAGCAGGGACAGGGGGGCCCGGGACGCCAGGTGGCGGTAACAACACACCAGGAACTGTACGCAAGTCAGGTGAGAATGTACACTAGGTGGTAAAGGTTGTTACAATGCTGTGGTTTTGTTGAGTAGAGAAAAAAGTGCTCATTTATTCAGTTTTTGGGGTTTAATGCCATTTTCAGTTACTCCTCATTGGTTCTTTTTGGTTTCTACCTCCCATCTGACATCCTTCATTTTCTCACCTCTTTACTCTCTTGTTCTCTACACCAGATATGGACATAACACATGATACTTTTCAACATGTTGGCCATATACTATATTGATACTGCATGCCTAATATGTATTCATTCTCTGGGAAATGGCTGGATAACCAAGGCAGATCATTTCCAGTTAGAACCATCTTTATAGTTTTAACAATGCAACTTTAAAACTCATCAGACAAGCTCAAAATTACCTTAAATAGAGTCTACCTTCCATTTTGACCTGTTTTGAACTAGATACTGTAGATCATATTGGTACTACTACATGAAAAATACAGCACACTTATTAAACTGTGATACAATGGTTAACAAAGACACATTTGTCTCTTTCAATAAGGACTTTCGTAAAAATGAAACATTTGATGCATAATAATGCAATAAGAACTAAAATGCAGACAAAACGAAAATACATTCAGTATTACCAAAGGTCTGGTTGTAAAGATAAACACAGGGAGAAAAGGTAGCACATGATCACATTTGTATTATTGCAATATAAAATATACATATTTGCAATAAACCTGGATGTACACAAATTGTTCCACACCATCTATACCATATGAATGACATTAATAAACATTTTAAAATGTAATCCAATCAACAAGCTAAAGTCAAAGTATTTTACCACATCTCTATCACAGTATGCACTCCTCTGTCTGTTAACTAACTTGTCTTGCAGTTGTTCTTCTTCTCAAATGAGAAGAGATTGCTTTTGCAAATATTTCGCTAATATTCAATATTTCCCCAGCCCTAATTTTAATTATAATTAATAATTATAATTTAATAAGGCATTGTGCCTTAACCACACACTGGCCAAAATGCTTGTTTGCTGTGATATAGTAATATTTTTTATGTATCTACCCACACTTGATGCAGGTTCAAAGCTGGGCCTAAGCGATGTACAGGCGGAGCTGGACCGCATATCCAGCCGGGAGACCGACTCAGACTTGCCCAATGCCAACGACACCCCTGCCACCGACGGCCAGGACACATGAAGACCAACACACTTCACCCAGCTTTCCGTCTCTCCCCTTTCCACTTCAGTCACCTTCCACCTCCCTTGTTCTTCCTCCCTCAACTCCATCACAAAGATGTGGAGAGAAAGAGGGTTGTAGGCACACAGTTTTCCCTCCCCGTTCTCTCCTTTTACTTTCTCCTCAAGGAGGAAAAACTCGCCCTCTCTTCCACTACCCCTTTTCCCACACCTTGTTCTCCCTCCCCCTTCCTCTCTCCTCCTGGCTGTTGCGCTGAGGGCGAGTATTTGTCAGTGTTACATACAAGACTGTCTGTTACATGAGAGTAAATGGGTATGGGAGACCAATGGGGGTGTGTAGGAGAAGAAGAAGGAGGTGGGTTGAAAAGATTGATTACAGGAATGCAAGTGAGGGTGTTTTGTCCATCCATTCTTGTGATGGTACAGTTAGTGTTTTGACAGTAGGAACTGCTCAAGGGTACCATAGGCAGGATTGTGTGATGATGAATGTGCAGCAAGTCGTGCTTGGTCAGAGGAAGAGATTGAGAACAAAAAAAAGACCTTCCCTGAAACTAAATTGCAAACAGTCTTGTTTTTGAAGATGAAGGGACAAACATACCAGTATTTGTGCGTGTGTGTGTGTGTGCGTGTGTGTGTGAGCGATAGAGAGAAAGAGAGAGTGAGACTTAAGATTTAAGGAAGTTACTTCAACCCAGACCTGTATGTCAAGAGAATTTTGGCTGGTTGCATTTCAACCAAAATGCAAAAACATTACTATGCTATTACACTACAAGCTCTTAAAACAGTGCACACACTATTATGACAGCAGCACTGTCTGCTAGACTACACACAACAAACATGACAAAAAAAGATACACTAGTCCTGTGTAGGGGGCACTTAAAGTCCATCATGGCACCCAGTTCTACATTTGGCCAAACTTCCCCAAACCTGTAGATAACAGACAGTGCACTGAAAGGGGAGGGTGGTAGAGGGTAGTAGAGGGTAGGTAAGCTTTACTTGTACAGAAAAAGCACTAGTGATTCAGTTCCATAGTTGGGGCCGGGGGCGGTGGGTGGGTGGGTAAGGGGTTCAGAATAAGGGAGGGTCACACCAAGAATGTACAGTCATTGTCTCGCTGATTGGTCCTGTTATTTCAGAGCTCTGTGTTGCCGTTTGTATAATCAGATCTGTTAATCAGTCAAATAAAAGGTGTATTTATTCGGATTCATCCACCTAACTTCTCTCTTTGTCTTTTTTTCTTTGTTTTTACCAATCATTCCTCTTCTCACTGCAAATAAAAGTCATATTTTGTGATGGGGAATTGTTACAAAAAACAAAAACTTCATTTAGATTTAGGTTAGGTTTAGCCCATGTTGCTAAGAATTCACCTGCTTCAGTGACCTGGTGCAAGACAGTGATTTTTTCTGTTAATTAGATTATTAGAAACTATTTAGAAAAAGTCCAAATAGCAGAAAATGTACATATGAATAGCTGAAATATAACAAGCAGATAGTGTCATAGGCACTACTGATTTGAGTCATGTGCTTCCTCAGGCAGAAATAAAGCATGGAGGGTGGACAATAGAGCCCGACCCTTTTTTAAGGCCAATAAAATAATTTGGTTATTTAAAAATCTTATATTGGCCAATATATTTTTTTAAAATTCAGAAATCCGTAACAAAACATAAATATTAGTTTTTTGTAGTTATTTGAGTTCTCACTAAAATACGATAATTTGTTTTATTGTCACAACAGAACAGAGGAACAAAAAAATATATTAAAGTTCTGATGAATAAAGTGTATAAAAATACAAACCTAAGATATGAAACTTGAAGTCCTTTGAACAAAAAAAATCAGTGTTGTCAACAGGGATGTTTTAGAGCGCCATCTGGTGGACACTATGCAACTCATAACATGATTTTATTTTATTTTTTAAATATTCATTTATCAGAATAATTTATCGGCCATTATAAATGTTGATACCAATAGTTTGGGAAATGGCTAATATTGGCCAATAATATCGTTCCGCCAATATATCGCTCGGGCTCTAGCACACAAAGTCACAGAAACACCCATGCTCTGCAAATAAGTTAGTGATGCTCATGTTTTTTGTTGTCTCTCGAATGTATTGATTCTATTAAACTGGCATTTTTGAGACCATTAAGCTCAAAGATATGGTATTTTCTGCAGAGTTATTATATTGTTAGTAGTTTCTGTTATTTTTTCCACCCTGTGGAGACACTGTGGCTGTTGTTGTCTGGCAGATTCGGATATCTGCCATCTCTGAGTCTTAACTGCTCTAAAGGGTGGCTGTGCTGATTCCATTTATGTTCAGTATATATCTGCTCTTCAGGCTCCTTCTTCGCCACCACCAGTGTCTATATTCCATCTGGGGGGCTGATGGTTCTCTTCCCCTATATAGATATACAAAAGATTTGTATAGCAATGGAGTCTAATCGCCAAAGACTTTGTACATTTTATTGAGTTGTGTAATAAATGTAATTTGCATATCTGCAAACATGTCTCTCCTGATTGAAATAGTTTTATTCTGAGGGTTTGATGTTAGTCCTGATGTAGTATAACAAATGATCATAAGTTTGCAGTAACACCAATATGACACTATGACACTTTGGACTTTGACCTTTTCTGCTCTATGGCACCATGACCATGCACTGCACTATGTGTAACATGTTTGATCGTTTTCTTTTAATATCATTAAAATGTCTTATATATCATTAAGAAAAATGTATATAGCTGTAATATTAGGTAAATTTGAGCTTCCCTATCTTTTAAATGCCAAGTACACTAGAGACTTTTCAGTGGATTTTATCCACCTATATAAGTTTTTCTAGGAGAGAATAAACATCTCCATAAGCACCAAGGTTATTAGTCGTGATCTGAAGTATATACAAAATAAATTACTTTATTGTAGTGCGTCATTTGTGCATTTTATTAGTAGGGATAGCCAGACGATTGTTATGCAATAACAATAATTGTCCAAAACGGAGATGCATGCAGAAGACATTTTATACATAAATAAATATATAATGCATGTATACAGTATATATAGTTTTGAAGAAATATCTTACCCTTGTTATGCTGATGACATCCAATTGTATTTATCTTCTAGCCCTGATAGACAAACTGACACACTGTCCTTGTTAACACTTGTTTAGCCTCCATTAACAAATGGATGGCTCACAATTTTTTGCAACTAAATTCAGACAAAACTGAGGTGAAGATTTGTGCCCCAGACACCATTAGCCCTAAGATTAGGCAGGCCATTGGGACTCTAGCTCTCTTTTTCTCATTTTTGACAAATCTATGTGTTTTAACAGTCATGTGAAATCTGTAGTTTGTTCCTGTTTTTTCCATCTCAGGAACATTGCTAAGATCAGATCTGTGGTTTCTAAAAAAGAGATGAAGATGCTTGTTCATGCTTTTATTTCTTCACGTTTGGATAATTGCAATGTACTGTACACTTGTTTAAACAAATCATCCATGGACAAACTGCAAGTTGTACAGAATGCAGCAGCAAGACTTTTGTCTAAGACCAACAGGTGATCGCACATTACTCCTGTGCTTAAGGCTCTTCATTGGCTACCAATAGGATTTAGAGGGCATTTAAAAACATTTTATCACTACTTATAGAGCCTTGCATAGTCAAGCTCCCTCTTACATACAGGATCTATTGCACAGACATACTTCTAGTCGCTCTCTGAGGTCAGAACATGTTTTAAAACTAGAGGTGATCGTGCCTTTTCTGTGGTAGCTCCAAGGCTCTGGAACTCTCTCCCTTTAGCCTTGAGAGCCTTGCATTCTGTGGAAACTTTTAAAAAACACCTAAAGACACATCTTTTTAGACAAACATTTAATTAACCATATGGTTTAGTATTTTATGTGTTGTTGTTTTTATTTGTTTTATTGTAAAGTACTTTGTGACCCCTCTTGTCTGTGAAAGGTGCTATATAAATAAAGTTTACTTAGGCTAGGCCTACTTAATTATATACAATTTCAAGAATAAACACTACGTGTTTAAGCCTTTTACATTGGCTACAAAGAATCCTAAATAAAGAGTTTTACTGTCCGCCTTCAATCAGGTAGTTGAGTTATGCAAGGTTAACACAAAAACAATTATGGGGACAAATGATTACCATTTAACCCCCAGCACGGCATCATGTTATTGTGGCCATTGCATGTTTTTTTTGCAATCAATATTTTTTTTAATGTGTCATGGGATCAGAATATGGGTTTCTATAGTAACCCCCGCCATATGGTTTATTTTTGTGGTCTAGCCTATGTATAATTTCTTCCTTTATCCAAATTCCAAATTTATCATTTGCAGTCCCAGTGTGTACAAGTGTGAGAAACGTGGATGAGAGAGATTTGACAAGCACCTTTCATGTTTGCCAACTCATGGCCTAATTTAATAAGAAAAATTAATGACTGATATAGTCTTGTTTGCGGAAATGTTTGTGTGTCTGAGTTAACTGCATATTAATTGACTTCCTCCATCATATCACAGCAGCTCATGAATCACATTCCATTCTAATGAATCCACCTTGTACTCACTACAGCAAGTATCAAACATCTTGGATGAAAAAACAAAAAACTGGAATGGCCGGCCTCTCTTAACATAAAATGAAGTCAATATTTGCCAATAGCTGTAAAATAAAACCAAAAAATGTTTATAGCCTATGTTAAAACTTCATTTTAAATGACGACCTATTTCTCCGAATGCGGCAGAATACTGTATTTTTTCCCCTCGCCATCTTGATGTTCGATCGAACAGGCGGAAGCATCATCTTCAGCGGAGCAGCAGCGGGTGTGGTTCGGACTTCTACGGGTGGTTCACCTAGCAGCCCTTTTCCTATTTCCAGCCAAGAGAAAGGAAAACATATTTCCTGATAAGAACCACGGAGGCGCCGTTCGACTCTGGTAACGATAGTATGTTTACTACAGCTATTGTATAACGGATTTGCAGCTCGTCAATGTTTGCTTCACCAAAGAAAATCATCTTTGGCTAGGGAGGGGGCTCCGGTGGGGTTTTCTGATTTGGCTGGAAGCACGGCAGGTTTGTACGGTGGCGTTGGGAACTACTTTTCATACGTACTGGTTAGCTAAGCTAATCAAACATTTGGATGGTTTGCTTGGAAAGCACAATTCAAATAATGAACTGATTTGTAACGATAATGACATCGAGTAATGGTTGCGCCTCAGGACAAGTCTCAACTAGTTAGGCTTTGTGAGAAAAACCCTAAACTGTGTTTGTTTATGTTCGCTAACTAGCGGAGGGGTTAGCTACGCACGGTAACGTTAGGTTAGCGAGCTTTCAAGGTAACGTTAAGCTAGCCAACCTGTTAGCTAGCAGTGATAGCTAATACATGCTTCGGTCTTGATGTAAATGTCTTTGAATATGTTTGATGATTGATGCGACCTGTACAGTTTGATTATGTAGTTAGCTTGTTACGCTCTTAGTTAGACCCACCATGAGAGGAGGAGTCATGGAAGTGATTGCGGGGCGGAGGGGGTAGTTTCTCTCATTGGAAACCCAAGCTGCGAGGTCGGAACTTGGCCGTGGTAGGGGAAGGGGGAGAAATATGCCTTTGATGTTCTTTGCCGCTGAATGGTGAATTGTGTTCGTGCTGCCTTGGAAATACCCACCCGCTTTGCTCTCTCGGCTGGAGTTGGAGACTCGGCATTTCCCCTCACAGCTACGTTAGCAAGCCAAACAAGCGTCTAGCTAGCTGGTTAACGTTAGACAGGGATTTTATTATTGAGACCACGTAAGAGAAAACGCATAAACCTTACGATTAGGTTTGGCTTTGGCAAACAAAAACTCAAGGTTGAGTGAGAGTTGGCTTATTTTCCCTTGTGTACTTGTTTCCTTTTTTGCAGACATATCTGCTGTGCGGGCTTAGGGCAGGCAAGAACAATGGCTACCCAGTGTAAGTATAAAACAACTTACTTTGATTTTAAATAGTTTTATGTTAATATGAACGCTGCCCAATATTTTAGATTGTATGCCCATACATGAGTTTCACTGTACATGAATACATGAAATACCATAATTCTTAAAAGGAATTAAGGAAAATGGTAGCTAGGTGGGCACATGTCACATTTTCACAATTATAATTCGTCTTTGGTAACAGCTCGAGGAGTTAGACTCCACAAAAATGCTTTGCGATTGAAAGAGAAATCGGATAACACACTTGAATTTATGATCAGTACCTGAGGTATCATAAGTCATAGAGGAGCCCACACTTTATATTTGCTTGTCGTTTATTTTCTGTTTGCTTTAACAGGGTTCTTTGTATTTGTCACTCTCACTTTGTGGCCCTCTTTATTCTCCTGACAACTACCACTTCTGTAATGATTACATCTCCTATTTGCATTAATTTAAGTTTAGGAATGTTATGTTACTTATAAGATTACTGAAACCTTTGAATCCCTCCTAAATATTTTTTTCCTGGCTTAAAATGATATTTTAAGTTAAAGTGAAGTAAAGAGTACTCTTCTCCCAAACTGTCATTCCTTGTGTATCAAATTTCTTCATCTTTTTTTTATGTAGCTGATTTGATGGAGCTGGACATGGCAATGGGAGACAGCAAGGCTGCAGTGACCCAGTGGCAGCAGCAGTCCTATCTGGATTCAGGCATTCAGTCTGGAGTCACCACCACAGCCCCATCTCTGAGTGGCAAGGGGAACCCTGATGCTGAGGAGGATGATCCAATTCTCTATGACTGGGAGTTCAACCAGCCCTTCACTCCTGAGCCCACAGGTATATGAGATACTGATTTTATATAATTTATATTTATAAATTACATTGGGATTGCTACTAAAGCATAAATGCTATAAATCTCTGCTTGACAAATTTCTACAATCTCATATTAATCTTCATATTGCATTACTTTTAGACATCGAGGGGTATGCCATGACCCGGGCCCAGCGTGTGCGTGCTGCCATGTTTCCCGAGACCTTGGAGGAGGGGATCCAGATCCCACCTACCCAGCTGGATGCTGCCCAACCCACAGCAGTGCAGCGCCTGGCGGAGCCTTCTCAGATGCTGAAGCATGCTGTGGTCAACCTCATTAACTATCAAGATGATGCTGAGCTGGCCACTCGTGCCATCCCTGAGCTTACCAAACTGCTCAATGATGAGGACCAGGTATGTGCACTAATACGCTCAAATGCCAAAATGGTACCTGCTGAGGAACATGTGGTATTGTGTAAACTATTATAGCAATGTAGTTTACATCCATTCTAAATCATGCATCTTTAACTAACATTGTCTCTGTTCTAGGTTGTTGTGAATAAAGCAGCTGTAATGGTGCATCAGTTGTCAAAGAAGGAGGCGTCCCGCCACGCCTTAATGCGTTCTCCACAAATGGTTTCGGCCGTTGTTCGTGCCATGCAGAACACTGGTGATGTTGAGACAGCTCGCTGCTCTGCTGGCACCTTGCACAACCTTTCCCACCATCGTGAGGGGCTCCTTGCAATCTTCAAGTCTGGAGGCATTCCTGCCCTGGTCAAGATGCTGGGGTAAGAAACTGGAGGACTTGTGGGGCTCTTCCCTGCATATGTGCAGTATCTGTTAATACAATTGATAAAGATTCAATACTTAACCTAAAATCAATATTCGTACATGTAGGTGACTGAAAGACTTTAGAAAATTCATGAGAGTACCTTCTGATAATTGTGATATTCTTGGAGGTGTATTAATGATATGGTTTAGAACAAATGTGTGTGTGTGTTTTATTTTTTTTTTTAAATCAAAGTATAAACCATTCACAATACTGTATATTGTGAAGTCCATACACACTTAAATGCACATTTGTGTCTAATGCCCAGCCCTCTTGAGCTTAGCTAGCTCTAGATTAAGCTGCTAGCTAAATATCCATGGACGGCATAGCGCTGCAGTTTTTCCAGCCACGCAGCGTTACTGGAAAAACTCCAGCGCTATGTTGTCCTACTTAGCTGAGAACAGAGAAATGCGTTCTAACCGACCAGTTTGTGTGTAGCAATCTGTGTGGTTATACTGTTCCAGCCTGGTGTCATTTTCAGGCGATTTAATAAAGGTAACCTAGTACGGCTGTGCTTAATGCCACTGCGGTCTGGTGCGGCGCAGGCTGAGTCATGATTAGCCGCCACTGCCATTGTTTGATCAAGTTGAGCCTCCCTACAATGCCAAAAAATGCTAGGGTGACTACTACAGGAGCAGAACTTCATACCAAGCAAATTAAATCTCCTCTGATTCTATACTTGTAAGGTTACAATGTGTATCAATGAATTGTAGCTCATAAGGTAGGCGGTAATACTATTTTACAGGCTTTGACAATCAACTCTGTCCTATTGGCTAGACGTGTTTATATGCTTTAATATGTCCAGCAGGCTACAATATTCTATTAATCACATAGGCCTTTAAGACAATGGCACAAATAAACTAAAATGTGTCTCAAACACACTCCCTTTTCTCTTTCTCTAACTTTACATTACCGGTGAAGGCTGTGCACAGTAAGAAAAAATCACACAATGTACTGTGCTGCAACGTCTATCAGCCTATCGATCGTGATTTAGCACATAATGAGTCAACTGCAAGTATAGGCAACCCGTGTTAAAGGTGTAGCTTTTACCAAGCATTATCCTGGTTTGCCACCTGCACAGAGAGCACATCTTCAACAATCAGCAAACTAGAGAGGAGTAGACTAACAATGTGACGTAAAACTGAATTAACACTTTGCTTTGATGTGAGAAAAGCCCTATGACAAATGGTGGCTATATCCTCAAACACCCAACTCTGAATCATCAACCAGATATTTTTTTTTAATTTTATTTTAGACTACAGTTATCAACAAATGTATTTGGTGGTAGCTATTTGGATTATAATATCTACCAACCTTGAGTGAAAAAATGGTAATCTTTTAAGGTTTGCTGATGGTTTACGTTGTATAATCACTTTATAGTTTCCATGAATTTGCAATGATGAAGTTTCTTTGTTGTGCTTTAAGAAACCTTAAAATGTTAACTGTTTTAATTGTTCCTTGTACAGTATATAAAATCAGACATGTAGTATGGAAAATTGTTGTACGATTACAGTGCTCCAAAGTAACAAAAATATGGTTTCGCCCGATTGTCACTGAACACAGCGTTCTTCTGGGCACAAAAAAATTTAATTTCAAGCTAATTTTATTCCAACACTTTATTTAAAATTCTGAATTCATCTCAACATGGGTTTATCTAGTCTCCAAAACACACATGCTTCAAAAATAATAAATTATTTGATAAATGTGGTTTTTTTTCTTCTATCTTAAACACTCATTTTAATCTTGCTTTAGCTGGGTGTCTGATAATTTTCTTTATTTGGATATTCTTCCAGCTCGCCGGTTGACAGTGTTTTGTTCTACGCTATCACCACGCTCCACAACCTGTTGTTGCATCAGGAAGGGGCAAAGATGGCAGTGCGCCTGGCTGGAGGACTGCAGAAGATGGTGGCCCTGTTGTCTAATACCAATGTCAAGTTCCTGGCAATCACTACTGACTGTCTGCAGATCCTTGCATATGGCAACCAGGAGAGCAAGGTATTGGAAGATAAATGATATATAAATGTATGCAAGCATTTACATATATTCATTCAGGGTTGCCGCCAGAAACGTTGCTAGGCCCGACAGCCAAGTGGCTTTTTTTTTTTTGGAGGATTGCTTCATTCACAGCTATAATGTTACAGTTAACTTCATATCATTACACATTCTCTGGCTTCTTTGGAACGCACACTCGTTAATGTTACGCACGTAACCTACGCACTGAGTTAATCCTGAAATAATTTTCTACTTGTAAAACACATTTACATTTTTTACATTTCCCTGAAGGATCTGCTGATGCCACTTGCCTGGCAGCAGTTTGAAGCGTTTATAAACCTAAAACTGTCTTTGTTTTAGCTAATCATTCTGGCCAGCGGTGGTCCCCAGGCCCTGGTCAACATCATGAGGACCTTTACATATGAAAAACTGCTGTGGACCACAAGCAGGGTGCTCAAGGTGCTCTCTGTTTGTTCAAGCAACAAGCCTGCTATCGTAGAGGCTGGTATGTACAGAAATGGAATGGAAACACAATACTAAATGCATATACTGTAAAATGCATAAATGTTCTATTTTCTAGTTGTGGTTTGCTAAATTTGGTGAAAATTGTCTGATGTAATTTAATTGTTTGTTGAATTTTGGCTTGTGTGTGTATGTAGGAGGCATGCAGGCCTTGGGGCTTCACCTGACAGACCCCAGCCAGCGTCTGGTCCAGAACTGCCTCTGGACTCTGAGGAATCTTTCAGATGCTGCCACTAAACAGGTACAACACACACTCTCAGTAATCACAAATGGCTCTTATGTATGGCAACTACATTTGGTATGTATGTACAGAATGACTACATCCATACAAGAACCTTCCTGCTCGTTTATAGAATCCCATTTAATATAACTTATTAGATAAAACAAAATACTATATATTTAGGATGTTATAGCATTCATCTACCCTCCATTTGATTTCATTTGGCACTTCCAACCTGTCTTCTGCTCTCTCTAGGAGGGAATGGAGGGTCTCCTGGGGACCCTGGTCCAGCTGCTGGGCAGTGATGACATCAATGTAGTGACATGTGCTGCTGGTATCCTCTCCAACCTGACCTGCAACAACTATAGTAACAAACTCATGGTCTGCCAGGTACGTATTTTACCTTTTGAACATAACTACGGATCTCTTTGGAGTGTAGATTGGGTATTCTAGTTTGAAATTGTCTGCTGTCTTATTTTTGTAATGATGTAACAACATGTAGTCCACTGATTGATCTCATCATGTGTTAGGTTGGAGGCATTGAGGCTCTGGTACGAACCGTGCTCAGGGCCGGTGACAGAGAGGACATCACAGAGCCAGCTGTCTGTGCCCTGCGTCACCTGACCTCCCGCCACCAGGATGCTGAGATGGCCCAGAATGCTGTGCGTCTTCATTACGGCCTGCCTGTGGTGGTCAAACTACTGCACCCTCCGTCCCACTGGCCACTAATCAAGGTTATTAGCCTTCTCAGTTTCTCCGCACCTACACATTTCCCAGAACATACTGTTGGATCAACTTTGCACATACTGACATTGATTACCAGAATTTAATTCTAACTAAAATATCTTTAATTTTCCCCCTATCTAGGCCACAGTTGGTCTGATCCGCAATCTGGCTCTTTGCCCAGCCAACCACAGTGCTCTGCGGGAGCAGGGAGCCATCCCCCGACTGGTTCAATTGCTTGTCAGGGCTCACCAGGACACCCAAAGGCGCACCAGCATGGGAGGCAACCAGCAGCAGTTTGTGGTGTGTAACCAAGCCAAGAACCTCTCATGCATTCTGTATTTGAACATCTTGATTTGTGTGTTTCATTTGCCTTTTTCCCCCAACGCAAACACATACAGGAAGGTGTGCGTATGGAGGAAATTGTGGAAGGCTGCACAGGAGCTCTGCACATCCTGGCCCGGGACGTCCACAACAGAATTGTGATCAGAGGGCTCAACACCATTCCACTCTTTGTCCAGGTAAAATGTAACCCCCAGACTTATTACAGACAAAATGTATTTGTTAAAATGTTTAGTAATGACATGGTTTAATGTTGGAAATACAAAATCCGACTTTGATTCTCCTCTTTCCCTCACTTAATTTTTCCACTACATGCATTTTGACTCTCTTGTCTTCATCAAACATCTTATCTTTCTCTCTGTTATTTACTGTATCCAGTTGCTGTATTCACCAGTGGAGAATATCCAGCGTGTGGCAGCAGGAGTGCTGTGTGAACTGGCTCAGGACAAAGAAGCTGCTGAGGCAATTGAAGCTGAAGGAGCCACTGCACCCCTCACTGAGCTGCTGCACTCCCGTAATGAGGGCGTTGGTAAGTATACCGGCTATGCACACAGTTCTGATTGAAAATGTACTTACTTACTCAGTGTACCTGACTGGTGTTGCTGTGCATTGTCTCCCGTAGCAACCTATGCTGCAGCTGTCCTGTTCCGCATGTCTGAGGACAAGCCCCAGGACTACAAGAAACGTCTATCGGTGGAGCTGACCAGCTCTTTATTCAGAACTGAGCCCATGGCCTGGAATGAGGTACACACATGCGCATATGTGCCCACACAAAAACGGTTTAAGGTACAACATAGACTTTTTAGCATGTTTTGAGTATGTTGTGCCTTCACACTGAAACAGTAACCAAATGTAAAATATATATACACTCAGCAATGTCAGTATCTTATAGTGTATACTGTATACAATAATAAATTGGGGACTAAGACATCCACTCCTCTACATAGGCTGTCTTATGGCAGGCTTTACTTATTACCTTTTTGCCTTTTTATAGACTGGAGACCTGGGACTGGATATGGGAGCTCAGGGAGACCCTCTGGCTTACAGGCAGGATGGTGAGTGCATAATAAAATCCTTAATCTGTTTCTTGCCTTTTTATTTCATCATCCTTGGTCCATCCTGTTTTTATGTAATTTGATCTTTAAAAGCATATGCTTTTGTGGTTTCTATTGATAGAAAATATGTTTTAACTGAATTTTGAGTCAATGGAACTGTATTTCTACATAGAGGCTTTTGTCTTATCAGTTAAGAATTGAGAGTTCATAAAAACATATTTTATAGAATATGATGAAACTTAACTGTCATTCTAACTCTTCCGTCTGATATATTATTTTTTACCCAGCAGAGTGCTATGCATTTGTTTAAAATAAAACTAAATATATTCTTGTGTCTGTCATTGGAAAAAGTTTGCACCAACTTGATACGTTTTTATTTGGCCTTTCCAGATGTATCCTACCGGGCATACCCATCAGCCTACGGCCAGGACTCCCTTTTGGACCCCATGATGGAAGGAGCTGACTACCATGCAGACACTCTGCCCGACCTGGGCCACCACACTGATCCGTTGCCAGACCTTGGCCACACCCAAGACCTGATGGACAGCAACCAGCTGGCCTGGTTTGACACAGACCTGTAGGATTGGTAAGACCGACGTTTACAGAAAGCATAACTTGCAAGTTCAAAGTAAAAGCAATATTGATTATAAATAGCAACGCACTGATTGAATATTTTGTCCTGTGCTCTTTTGCAGTTGTATTCTGAACCTGCATTGTGATTGGCCTGTATTGTCTAAAGCAGCATTATGATTGGCCTGTAGAGTTGTTGAAGGTAATAAGAGGTCTTGGAAAGTGCCTGACACAAGAAAACAAAGAAGATGGTTGCCATGGGAATGTTTAAGCAAGTTGAAATGCGGGGGTGGGGGAAGAAGGGGTTAAAGTATCAGATGTGGAATCATACAATGGAGGTCTTGGAGCAGGTTACCTATATGGATGAGTGCACATGAGTTGGATCTCAAAAGTTTGAAACACGTATGTTTTAGCCTTGCCTGTATTCTTATCAGTTATTTGTTTCTATTTTTCTTATTCTATTTTTTTATTTCTTTTTGTATTACTCATTCTCTGTTATGGTACTGACCCAGCTTGCCTTCGCACTAGCCATTTTCATTTTCTCTTCACTGCTAATCATTTGTAATTAAAAAAACAAAAAACAACGTATATTACATGTAGTGTTAAGTTATAGTGATATTATACAATGTTCCTTTGGTTTATGGCCGAATGTGTAGAACACTAATAATCAGTTGAATTGTACTCTGACTTAAAGTGTAACATTGTGTAGTTTTTTTTATAATCTCAAAAATGGAGAATTATGCATTCTTAATGTGCTTGTTCAAGCATAAATAATGTCAGTGTCACAAATATTCTAAAGAGGGAGATGGGTGAAATTGAGGGTGGGTTGGGGATAAATCTAGAGACAAGTGTTTTTATATACAGTATCACTGGTAGGTTAACTATTTTGTATGCTATCATTGGATGTCTGATAGAAAAGTCTTTAATGCTATCATTGGTGGTCTAATAAAACACAGTTTTATTTTCTATCAAGGGTAGCTAGGTTGATGAACCAGTTGTAGTCCTGCTGTGCTTATTTTGGAGACAAGGTTATGACACGGCTGAACAATAAAATGGCATTTTATTTCATTTAGTCTCTGTCCTGCGTCTTCTTTGCTTCTACTTGATGTAGTGATTGTTTGCTTCTTTGATAGACTGGTCTGTTTTTCAAGCTTAACAATATAAGGGGGAAATAAATTGTCATGTGAGGCTATCTTATCTTTACCAAAGTTGAATTTATAGCAAGGTACACAATCTTCAAGTTGTGTACCTAAATTTGTGTTGTGTACCTAAATTTAAAAATTCAACTTGTCAAAATTCAATTGGTCTCTTAGTATAAAACCATCTCTTGTTTATTTTTATTTTTTTCCATGGTTGTCATTCGTTAAAGTTTTGTGCACATAGGAACATCTGACATACTGTATTGTGCAACCAAAAAACATCTAATGAGTACAATCAAAGTGCTTTTTGATTGTGCCAAGAGGATTTCATCTGCATTTTATGATATCAAAAGATGTACAAGAGCAGTTTAGTGAGCTAAAAGAACCAGTCTGTTTCCAGGACAAAGTCCAGTACACCTAATGGAAAACTCCATCTTGTCTGTATTGCAGCTGGATGCTTGTTGAGACATTGTCTCCAGCCATAGACGGTTGTGTACTGCTCTGCTTAACTATGGACAACAGCATTGTTGTAAGTCAGATTTTTAAAAGGGTTAGGAACTATCCAATATAACTAACTGAACAAGGCAATGTTAGACCGGCAACTCCCATGTTCTGCAAGTTAAAATTTGTCATTGGAGTCCGGTGGTTTTGACAAGAACATGCAGTAAATAATGGCTTCAGCTCCCGCCATGTAAACTTAAACAGGGCTGTTTGACAGCAAGGTAAAGCTGTAAAAATATTCTAAATATAGTATACACCCACTGATATTGAGTACTATATGAACACTGAGTGACTTGTAATTCAATCAATCACCATTTATTTATATAGCGTTTTGCAGCAACCAACCAGTATCCAAAGTGCTTTACAACAAATCTCTGGGGTAAAAAGGCAAATATGTTCCTCCAAAATGTCATGGAGTAAAAGTATAAAGTAGCAAAAGATCCACACATGTTTGTATCAGTGAAATGATCCTGCTGTCACTCCACTGAATGACGCTGGGGACCTCCGATAAGGTGAAAATAGCTGGAATGTTGCCAAAAGCTTTCCACTTAAAAGCATAATTGGTTACATTAATTAATTACATTAATAGGTAGAGGTAAATACTTGGACAGTGGACTTTTGCTTATTATCCTTAATATAAAATCAGCTTTTGTGTGGTATTCAAAATTTAATCAGAAATGCTTTTACAAATGTACATTTCAGATTTAACAACTTTTTGTTTTCCTCTGGCAATGACTGATTTTTGCATTGTTTACATGCTATGTTGTAACTTACTGAAAAAAAACTACACAAATTATTTTTTTTTTTTACATTTTTATTGAAAAGTGCTGCAAAAAGCCTAAATGTCAGGTTCAAAACACATTACAACCGGAAATGGAGAGCATCATGGGTAAATGCGGGTACAGGGTAAGTGATGTAACTGCTGTGTGGGCTGGTGAAATAGGGAGCAGCACTGGCTCTTGTGTAGACAGGGAATGAGGGATCAGAGCACACATCCATCCTGATGGGCTGAGCAACTGCATTAGCTGTGAGTCCATGGTGTGTGCTGCCCCCTGTTGAGCAGATGGGGGAACTTCCAGCTGAAGCTTGAAGGAGGAGAGGCTCCTCAGAGTCCCAGGTGAAGCTCCTCTTTGTCCCAAACCGTCTGTGTGTGGACCGAGGCTGCTGCTCCACTCTGAACCGCACACTGGACAGAGGAGACGCTGTGGAGGCCCGAGCAGAGGGACTGTCTCTCTTCAGGAGGGATTCAATGGAGAAAGGACTGTTGAACTTCACCTCACATCTGATCTGAACAGCTGTGCAGGCTGCAGGTTCAGGGGAGTGGAGAGCTGAGCAGTGCTCGGGTGGTCTGCTCACGTTCTCCGTTTCCACTTTGGAGGCCAACTCAGGAAAGAGCTGCAGGATTCCTTTGAAGTGACGACGCACCATCTTTGCTGTGATCTGACTGGCATCCAGTTTCCAGTAGTTTCTCTTACTGTGCAGAGAATCTGGGACCACTGGAATCTGAAACATACAACACAGGGTTTTTAGAAACAGAGGTTAAGTTGATATAATAAAACAATGAATGGGTTAACTTGAAATAACATTTTTAAATAAAAACCTACCTTGACAAAACATTTGTTGGTTGATAAACAAACTCTGATGTTGTTCTCAACAGATTTTCTGTCTCCAGGAATTAGTTGTGCCAGTCTGTCCATCAACTACAAAACATCCAAATTAAAATTAAACAATGTTTTTTTTTTTTTTTAAATGTTTCAACATGACATTTTTGTTAATCATAGTCCTTGAAAACAACTTGACTCTTTCTTACCTGAATAAAAGTGAGCATCTTGCCTGGAGCGTTTTGGAGGACGACAGCGATCTTAGCCAGGTAGGTGGTGCTCTTACTGAACACACCTCGCTGAGAGCTGCTGGCTGGAGCAAAGAGAGCCAGCTGAGCTCCAAACTTCTCACTCCTGTTCTGCATCTTGTTTGTCAAAGAATCAGAGGAATCAGGTCTTCACACAGAGTAGTGTGATCACAACCTCACTGAGAGCAGATGTGGACCTGAAGAGGTTCGCTCTGGATATAAGTCCTGTTGGGACAATAGGACATGAAAGGGTGTGCACTGCAGGTTAATGAGGACCTTTTGATAAGCAGATGAGCCATTACTGCTTGAGGTGGAGCCAGTGATCATAGAAAATGTGTATTTCCATAACATTTATCAGCATGTCTATATGGATGTTCTGAGACTTTGTTCACCTTAGGGAAGTTTTTTTTTTTTTTTTTTTACCCCTAAAAATTACATTTTAAAAAAGGTATAATTTACTCATTTTCAAACATGTGTCACATCAAGGTGCTGATCTCTTTTGATTCAGTCCATTGCAGTGTCACAGTCCGTTAGTGTTGAACTTACCCTGAGGTGGCTGCCAGTGGACATGGTGTGAAGGCCCTTTTCCAATTCTCTCATTCTAATACAGGTAGTTTTCTATACATTGTGTATATATAGAACTCTACCTCTCTACCTACTCTATTTATAAAGAAGAGTTTGAAAAGAAAATGTTTAAATACTTAAAGATTTCTTGAATAGAGTTTAAGAAGTGTGTTTATTAATTAAACTTATTGTGTTATGAAGATTCAAGATTATGAGGACTTTAAACAGACTCATCACAGCCTTTTTGAGAATTTTTTTTCATTTTTGTAATTAGTTTCAGACAGGTTAAGATGATTAGGATACTGGCCAGAAATGCATTCTTTTTTTTCAAATATTAGCTCTTACACAGTCTATTGTTGCCCTTTTAGAAAAACAAGAACACACAAAGATCAGTTAAAGCTAGTATTCTTAGACTACGTTTTTAATTTATTAGGCAATATTTGATCTTACTCTAATACTGTGTACAGAGATGATTGAAAGAATACATAACACATATTTAGTAGATTCAACTACTGTGCCCTTTCACAAACAAGTGAATCACTCTCACAGACAAAGGCTGTAATAGGTACTGGAATGTAACAGTTGAAATGGTGGAATACATCAAACACAAAGGATTTGAGCGGGATGCAAATCTTTGGTCACATTCCAATGATTTACACCTCATCTAAGCTTCATTCACATTGAGTTCAGTTCTGACTGAACAGACAACCGGAGTATTTCACTAACACACTGTAAACACTGTGCATTTTATGGTTTCAAGATACTAATACAATCCTTTTATTTCTTTATGAATTATGGCAAACATACTCATCTTAACCACTAAATGGATTGAAAGGTTTTAGACTTTGTATTATTTAATATGTATTGTTTCCCAACTTATAGTAGGCATGCACTACTGTACAGTATATTTATTACCAGTGTAAGATTATGATCTGTCCTGCCACAACACTGACCGCTGAGTTGGTTGCTCTGGAAATATTGTAAATATTATAAAGATTGTCACTGTCTAAAGAAAAGAACAAAATGCCCACCTCTTTGTTATTAGATGAATAACTAGCTCTTAAAATGTCAAATAATGGAACAATTAGAATCAAGCTGTGAGATGATTTGATCTGTGGTGGTCTATTCTTATAGATTGTGGCTTCACTGCTGATTCATTTGGATTTACACAATATATGTTGTATTGTTATATACAAGGGAAATAATAATGAACGTTCAGGAGCAGGACCACACCTCAAACAAACCTCAATCCTGTTCGACGTCTATAAATACTTTCCTGTCCTACACACCTGTTTGTTCTCGCTTTCCGTTCCTCACCTTCTGTCACGCTTTTCTGTCTCTCCTCTACCATCTCTCATAGGTTCCTCCAGGGGCCACACAGCAGCCATTCCCAGCTGTCAGTTACTACTCACATGTTTCATATTAAATAAATCCATTCTTTGCATCTTAATTGATGGTGAATTACCTGGGTGGTCTGGGTGTATCATGATTTGTAATAGGTATTTGTAATAGTCCTGAGTAAAGACCTGGGACCCCTTGTTATCTAGACACCTCACTGAACTGCTTCTTGGAACAGACCCCAGAGCAGCTGGGTAACACAGCTTCAATCAAAGACAAGTGAAATCAGCTGGTCTAGTGTTTGGTCAAATTGGAAACTTGCAGACTCACAGCTGTCAGAGTCAAGTCCTAAACTCGTTTTTAAAGCAGTCAGCACAGGTAATGTATTGTGGCCTTTGAATGAGGATCACTTACCTTCGTCATTATGTGGGACAAAGGACAATAGGTATAACTTGATGACGAGGGCTGTGCAAACTGCTGGAATGTGATTAGATTGCTCATTGGAATGCCAGTGTCACTCAGCTGTGTATTGTGTAGTATTAGACCAGGCTTTGAAAGGATGACATCCAACATCTTCATGTCGTCTCCTGAGAAATAAGGTTGAAGTTGGAACCTTGGTTATGTAATAATTCCTAAAGGTAAAATGTCAACAGTATCCCAGGCTGAAGGAGGAACAACACACACTTGTAGACAGTTGAGAATCAGCTGAAGTTTGTCTACGGCTCCACTGTGAAAACAACTTCAATGTGATCACTACACATTTCACTAGTGAGTTCACTCTTGAGATTATTCAAAAGTGAAATCCACTCTGAAACTGATGTTATTAATAATTTTACATGTTAGTGTTTTATAATTAGTTTAAATGTTATTACCACAGCTTCAAAAGTTGACAATACTTTGAATATTTGTTTGTATAGTACTTTGTTTTACTGTGGCTTGGATTGTACTTAATTCATTCATTGCTTTGGACAAAAGCTTTTTCCAATTGAATACATGTATTTTGTATCAATTACTTTATGAGGACTGAAAACAGGTTCTAATTAATAACACTAATATTAATATGTATGCAATGTTAGACTTCTGTTTCCTTATTGAAGGTTTTTATATAAAGTTTGAAAATCAGAGACCGTTCCCTCTAAAAACATCCACATAGACATGCTGATGACCTTTTTGTAAGACTATTACTGTGATCACTGGCTCCACCTCAAGCAGTAATGGCTCATCTGCTTATCAAAAGGTCCTCATTAACCTGCAGTGCACACCCTTTCATGTCCTATTGTCCCAACAGGACTTATATCCAGAGCGGACCTCTTCAGGTCCACATCTGCTCTCAGTGAGGTTGTGATCACACTACTCTGTGTGAAGATCTGATTCCTCTGATTCTTCGACAAACAAGATGCAGAACAGGAGTGAGAAGTTTGGAGCTCAGCTGGCTCTCTTTGCTCCAGCCAGCAGCTCTCAGCGAGGTGTGTTCAGTAAGAGCACCACCTACCTGGCTAAGATCGCTGTCGTCCTCCAAAACGCTCCAGGCAAGATGCTCACTTTTATTCAGGTAAGAAAGAGTCAAGACAAGGCATTTGCCATAACTGTTGTGAAACATGATTGTCATTTTAAAACCTAACTTCAACTGGGATGTTTTGTAGTTGATGGACAGGCTGGCACCACTAATTTGTGAAGACAGAAGATATGTGGAGAACAACATCAGAGTCTGTTTATCCAACAACAAATGCTTTGTAAAGGTATGTTTTAATATAAAAATGTATATTACAAATTAACACATTGTTTTATTAAAGTAAGATATTAACCGTTTCTAAAAACCCTGTGTTGTATGTTTCAGATTCCAGTGGTCCCAGATTCTCTGCACAGTAAGAGAAACTACTGGAAACTGGATGCCAGTCAGATCACAGCAAAGATGGTGCGTCGTCACTTCAAAGAAATCCTGCAGCTCTTTCCTGAGTTGGCCTCCAAAGTGGAAACGGAGAACGTGAGCAGACCACCCGAGCACTGCTCAGCTCTCCACTCCCCTGAACCTGCAGCCTGCACAGCTGTTCAGATCAGATGTGAGGTGAAGTTCAACAGTCCTTTCTCCATTGAATCCCTCCTGAAGAGAGACAGTCCCTCTGCTCGGGCCTCCACAGCGTCTCCTCTGTCCAGTGTGCGGTTCAGAGTGGAGCAGCAGCCTCGGTCCACACACAGATGGTTTGGGACAAAGAGGAGCTTCACCTGGGACTCTGAGGAGCCTCTCCTCCTTCAAGCTTCAGCTGGAAGTTCCCCCATCTGCTCAACAGGGGGCAGCACACTCCATGGACTCACAGCTAATGCAGTTGCTCAGCCCATCAGGATGGATGTGTGCTCTGATCCCTCATTCCCTGTCTACACAAGAGCCAGTGCTGCTCCCTATTTCACCAGCCCACACAGCAGTTACATCACTTACCCTGTACCCGCATTTACCCATGATGCGTTGCGTTTTTGTTTGTAATGGTATTTTTCCTACTTCCAAATTGCACTTTTATATGTTATACACTTTTGAGTTGACCGTACACATCAGAGAGATTTTTTTTTTTTTTAAATCAGACACATTCAAAGGACACAAGGCCCATTAGCAGGTCCCATGTGTTTCTTGTTGTCGTATCTATATTTCTTTTATTTGTGGCTATATTTTGTATTAAAAAAACCCTCATGGTTCTATTGACTTAATGTTGTGAAATATTGTTTACAGGGACATATAGTTTTATTTTTTATTATTTTTACATTGTTTTGTTTTTTTAAGTCAGCAAGTGACCACAAATTGGCAACCTAGTATTTCAAAGTTTAGCTTGAAATAATGTCACCACACTCCTTATGAAACACAGAACGATTAAAGCTGTTTCTTCTGCATCCTACTACTTTTTAATATATATATATATATTTTTTTTTTAACATGATAGTTATTAGTCTTTTTTGTAGTTATACTTATGTATTCCTCCGGCCATGCTTAGGATTAGTGTAAAGACACTACAACATCTAATGGTGCATGGCAAGATTAACCATGCAAATCAGTGCAGACGTTAAATTTGAACACTTGCACTTTAAACCCTGTTCCCTGATGCTGCAGTCACCATATTTAGTCCTTGACATTATACTAGGGTGACTGACCATTGTGGCAAGGTAAGGTGAGCAAATATGTAAAGGGTAAAATCTGTTTGCTTTTCTACTTGCAGTACAGCGCTGCAATGTACGTTCTCTGAACCATGACCTGCTCAGTCTGTACGAACATCTTTGGTACAACTCACATTTAGGACTAATAATAGGAGGTAGAAGTTATGTGAAGGCAAGCAGAATGTTTTGATCAAATACCCTGAGATGAGGGGTGGAGTCACATTAGTTGACCAGCCATATGGGATTCATTTATTGAGGATACAAAGGCCCAAAGTTGAGGGTTGTCAAAGTGCAAAGTGGCTCTTTATGGACTGTACTGACACCTTTTATAGCACAAACACTCCAGGACAAAAGAATTGGTGGCCAGACATTAGTGTCTCACTCTCCATCACATGCTTGCTGTCAGGTCACATGGACGTCAAGAACACAGACAATACAGGTGTTCCTTTATGACCCACTCACTCAACACAAGACATTTGATCTTCACAATCAAGCTTAGGAACCAGTGGTAAGGAATATTGTGCAAGTGCAAAGGATACCCTGAGATGTATGTACACAACACAAGAAAATCCTATCAGGCTAAATGCGCAGGTTCACATCAAAGTTTGCCCCAATTTCTTTTTTGAAGCATAGCAATCAAACATTAGGTTGGGCTAAGGCCTTGGAGGCAGTATATTTAAATAATATGCTCCCGCATAAAATAATTATTCTAAATCAGTTCTTTTTCATTATGTCTCCCTACTTGACAGCCCTTATCAATGTCATGAATTTCTCACAGATAACATAAGAGCATGTGAGTCTGTCATGAGAGAAGAACTTGGCTGGACAGAGGCCAAGAAAGAGGAGCTGTTGGCATTGTATGCCCACCACATCCAACATACTGTGAGATTATTAGTGGACGACCTAGATTGCGATGCAGCACTCCTGCCATCCATCTTCCCCCCCCCTCCACTGACTGGTCAACAGAGATTACACTCAGAGAGCAGAGCCTGGCAGTCAGACAGAAAAGGCTCAGCATGTGACTGACTTGAGTGACACACTGAGGTACGGAGACAAAAAAACAATCTTTCCTTTTCTTTGCAGCTTCTCATTTTTCTCACGTTATTTCTCATGCTTTCACATAATTTTCACATTGCATGCTGTTTGAATTTTTACAAGCCTCACATTTTACATTAAAGTGTTGAGGAAATGAAACCAGGAGATTGAGCAGACCATATCAGAGGAAGATGGAGTTTGTCTGTCTGTCTAAGGACTAACTTCAGTTGCTGGTTTGTGTGTAATGATTGAATAAACTGGTTCAAGCATTAATCTCCCTGAATGCCATATTGTGCAGAAGATTGTTACTTGATGTACAGGCCATTATTATTCTGGATGTCACAGATTTCCTGACCCACCCACCCTACGTGTCTGTATGTATGTGTTTTTATGTTACTCTGTTTAAAAATACGTCTCAAATCCTTAACCTAAGATTTAAAATCAACCTCACGACAGGTGAGCTGATGTTAGTCTTCACCCCTGAACCAAAATATGCCTCTCCTCCCCTTTCAAATGAGACAGGACCAAATTGTGTTCTGGCCTTAGCATGATATATTGATGTCTGTGCGTGCAGGTTTCAGGCTAACACAGTTCTTTGCAGCTTGTTTACATGAAGGCCGGGGGACAACACTGGAACATGCTGCACTGAGGAAAAATGCACTAATATTAGCATAAACTTCCATTTCCTCATATTTGACAGTGGAGTAATGGAAAAATATCCTAGGCTACTTTCATTGTTATTTGTCTCATGCTTGTGTGCAATTTAGTAAATACTTGTAAAAACAAACAGTAACACACAGTTGTGGAAGATGTATTCAGAAGTAAAAGTAGCAATAGAACAACACATGGTACAGATATTTAACTAAGTTCTGCAGTTAAAATATTACCCAGGTAAAAGTACAGTATGTCTCATACAGCTGAATGACCCCTTATTATTCTGTTTTCATCACTGAAAATATACATATATTGGTCGATTAGTATAGTAGGCTACTGCATAATATATAAGTATATCATATGGTGTTAATATGTTAAAAGAAACTAGTATGTAGAAGTGTCAAATAAATGTAGAGTAAACAAAACGATATTTATCTCTGAATCGTAGTGGAGTTGGAGTAGCCTAGAGTAGCATAAAATATGAATACTCATGTAAAGTACAAGTATACCTCAAAATTGTATTTATACATAACGTATTTAGCTACTTCACGCCACGAGAAATACAAACAGCTACCATGAAATATGTTTAATGTAAAACCAGATATCACTGTTGGTACAATACAGCGGATTATAGGCTACATTTTCCTAACTCCCCATGCCGTAATGTCCTGAGTAAATACTGGAGTTTACCTAAAGGTGTGGTACTCGGAAGTAAGAGGATAAACAAAAGCATCACGTTCACCACAACAATTCAGCAGTCACGTCGCGCTCGTCTTCCTCGCCCCCATCCGGCCCTGCACCGCCCACATCAGCTGCTGTTATTAGGAAACTACTGCGTTCAACGTGCGGGGCTGTGCTGCGTTCAAGAACTGAGCACATTTAGACATTTGCACATTCAGGTCTGTTGGCGATTACCCTGTTTTGGTTGAGGGTGTTGTTTTTTTTTTAAGCTGCACAAAGATTCTGTGAATAAAACATTTAATTGGGTTAAATTCTTAGGATGTTGATCTAAATCATGTAACGTAGGCTATATCATTTATAATCTTTAGTAATACATTTACACTCTACTTTATTGCATGTCAGAGGGAAATGTAATTTTTACTCAATTATATTTTCTGACAGCTATAGTTAGGCTAGTTAATTTACAAATCAAGATTTTATGCAAACATATGATGCATTGTCATAAATTAAAAATACACAAAAGTAGGCATATACAATAGTCAATATTTGCCTCACCTTAACAAAATATAACAGTAAAAACCAACTTTACATTAACTTTTCCCCAATAATACTATAATAACACTCCCATGGATATTTATATATTTGGCTAATAATAGAATGCAGGGCATTGACTTGCAATGCAATATTTTATCAGAGTGGTATTGTTACTTTTTCTTATGTAAAACACCTGAATAATTCCTTCACCACTGTTCTTTTCCTACTTCATTGAATTATATATCTAATCACGGAAGCAGTATGTACAAAAGCCCCTGAAGGCAGCATTACACACCACAAATAACCCCCTGCAGTGTCTACTGTTTGAATGTGCTTAAAAAGTGCTGGTTTACCTAAAACCGTTCCCTTACACTTATGTTTTAAATCTACACACAGGGATTCATCATAGTCTATAAATATAATTATACTATATAGAATCTTTACTGTTTTACTGTTACTGTATATATGAATTTATTTACATAAGGGGCATCTCAGTAAAAAACATTGATAGGCCCTTTAAATATGACAATCAAAATTTACAATACTATTCACTTTATTGTATTTGATAAGTTTTATGATAAGTTTTAGGGTGGTGATGGTGCAGTGGATATGCCACATGCCTTTGGTGTGGGAGATACCAATTCAATACCCACCGCAATGCATCGACCATTGTGTCCCTGAGCAAGACACTTAACCCCTAGTTACTCCAGAGGCGTGCAACCTCTGACATACCAATTGTAAGTCGCTTTGGATAAAAGTGTTGGCTAAATGACATGTAATGTAACAATACTGAGGAATGTTTTGTCCTGAGCCAATGTAGGAGAGACCTTTGATTTACAACAGTTATAATGGAGGATTTTATAATCTGTTTTTGAAGAGTGTTCTGTTTGTTTATCCAACAATAAGGTTGGATAAACAAACAATAAGGTAATAAGGCAAGTCAACTGACGCTTCACTAACTATTAACAACTTAGACAGTGAAGTGGTATGCAACACAACATCACAGTGTTCCAACTTTCCCCCCAAACAAACTGTCAATCATTGAGAATCTACCACAGTATTCCTTCCCTCGAGCAGTGCAGTATGGTGTAGCCTGCAGTGAGTTAACCAACTGCATGATTTCCCTGACCGTGAATGAACCTGTGACTTTGAGGACATGCTGTCAACCGAAACATCCTTCACACACGCACACACACACACACAAACACACACACACACACACACACACACACACACACACACACACACACAAAGTCATGTGAATACTCTCCATTCTAAAGCCCCACCTGCCATTTGTATCCCCCCTCAGATATCTTTTAAGCAAAAATATTTAGGGAAATGTGATAATTTTCTTTATTGCCAAGAGTAAGAGTTATCTGTCCGTAATCCTTCCCACTGCGTGTGTCTCTTTGTCCCTCTCTCCCTCCCATTCCCATTGCTAGGCTACTGATGTCCCCTCTCCCCTCAACCAAAACATACCATCATCCCTTATATGTATTTAATGGGACACACCCTCACCCCTACCACCAATATCCAAACAAACAGTTCTGTCCACTGTTTATATATAAACCCTGTTGGTCCACAGTACATCAACTAATGTTTCTGTGTGGGGGATGAGTGAAAACAGTCCCTGCAACACAGCAGGAGCTCAGTTTCCTGTCCGTATGTCACAGAACAGAGCCCCATCAACACATTCAGGAAGAGGCCCATGACCAGGATTAGATCTTAGTCTCACTTTTAGGCTCCAACAATTTCAATCAATTTGATAGCAACTGAATCAAGCTCTGGGTAGAATGACAACTCTATATTGCACTGAGTTCATACAGTTTCATAAGTTTTAATCTAAAAGTTTGCCTTTTCTAGAAGTTTTGCCTCACCCACAAGCTGACATCCTGTCACCATGACCTCACATTTTTTCCTCAGGAATTAAAACACTGGCTGGTCAGGTGACTTGCTGCTCCTGCTGGAATGTGTTGCTCCTGCCAATGCTAAATGCAGAAAATAGACAACAGTAGGTGGGATTTCCATATGCATGAAAAAGGAAACATTATGCAAGGGAAGCAGGTTGTTAGTGTTTCAGGTACAATGAAACAACATCATTGATTTATTTCCAGTGTAACCGACTAAAATCCTTATCGCATCGGTATTATTCTAAGCTAAGTTTGAGTGTGTCTAAAATTGTTTCTGGTGATGAAGAAATTAGCACCATGATCAGTAACTGCATCTCTGGAAAGATTAGATTAGTTTACTGTTTGTTTATTTTATTTTCTTATGCAACACAAAATGCGCTCAGTCAGATGCATGCTGGTCATTCATACAACCACCATTCCCTTTGTATTGCATAGCTGGATGGTCTATGGCCTATTCTCTTTTATTCCATTGTACTGCATTGTAGATAATAATTTGTATTTAATCAGTTAGACAGTGTAAACACGTGAATGAACACACTTACAAATATTGTTGTGCCTTTGATTTATTAGAACAGACACTAGGCTGTTCATGCATTTTGTAAGATATGCTAATAATTAATTACACAAACATGTTTGTCTCACTGCTTTGAGAATGTGTCAGCTGACTGTCCCTGTGGTTATGTGACTGCTTTCTTTAACACAACAAATCAGATTTCCTTTCTTTATTATGGTTTACCCATATTTTCTGAGATTATACCACCTGCAAGTAGAGATTCAATCAACAGTTAAGACCTAAGGAGTGCGTTCAGATTTTATAAGTGTTGGGTTAGTTAGAACTTGTCCCCCAGGAGCTCACAGACCAAACAAATAATGTTATTAATGTTTTACTGTTTAGTTATGACCGGTATACATCAGTTATATTTGCCCAGCCTGGTCATTTAGTAACAACTTTATCAACATCAAGAGAAAACAAGACAGTCTTATCATAGCAGTTACTGTCCCTAAAGAGATAATCAATGTTGAATATAGGCCAGGCAGGGGGGACATCACATCAGAACAGCGCAGCAGCTGACACCACTTCTGCTGGTGAACTCACTTTACAGCCAAATAAAAATTCCACAGGGTTCGTTTGTCTATTGACCTATAATAAGGTGCAATAATGACTGAGCACACACTCATTGCCAATACTAGCACTTATTGGCAGATTCACAGTGTAACAGTGAGACTCTTGCAGGTGTGGAAATTTCCACTGCACTGTATGATGAGAAGGTGAAACAAATGGATCTGGAATCACTAACAACATGTTTACACACACACACACACACACTTTTCAATAATGACTGCATACATCCACAAAACACATGAGTATGGGCTATTAGGGAGTAAAAAGATCTCTTTCTACGGCTAACATGCCTAAGTGGTTTACATAACCCATCTGTGAAAGGAACATCTTTTTCAAGCTAAGCATGAATGGCCTATTAGAAGCAAAAGAAAACGTGATAGGAGGATATGTGACACTTTTGTTTTGTTCTTTTAGATTAAAGTAATAGTTTGACATTTCAAAACAGTTCCTGCTAAAAGTTAGATGAGACGATTGCTAGCATTTCATATCTGTCTTTTTAATGTGAAAATGGAGCCAGGTGAGGGATTGCTAGCTTAGCCATTAGAGACAGGGGGTAACAGCTACCTTAGCTTTTTACTCAAGTTTTTGTATACATGTTAAAGAAATGTGTTGCATGAGAAATGTTAATGTGTTAATTAAAGAGCTTTATAGGTGCTGGTTGGTGGTTTTTGTACTTTCAGACAGAGCCAGGCTAGCTGTTTCCCTTTGTTTGCAGTATTTATGCTAAGCTAACCATCTGCTTGCTGTCATATTTAACAGACAGACATGAGAGTGGTAACTAACAAGAACTAATACACAAATTGCATAATTAAATTGGACACCACTGGTAACTTTGGAAAGTAACTTCTTTACTAATGTTACAAAAAGTTGCAAAGATTTAACACTGAGGTCAACAGACACTGTCAGTGCCACACCATCAATGTGGTCTGAGAATACAATGCAGACACGCCTTTCTGCATTGGTCCCCTTACCAAGCATTTCTAGGTGACTACAGACACATTTTGTGTCATGTGTGTCTGAATTACACATTACCGTTACAATTCTGTTGCATCACTGGGGTTGTCATGATTTAATTAATATTTGAGGGCCATAGAAAGACTCTGGGATGGGCATGTGTATTGTATTGACAGCCCATAATAGATTTTATTTAATGTAAATACTATTCCGTTACATGATTTGGCAATAGTCAGTGGAATGGATGAGCTTTGATCTCCAGCAATACATAGTTTGTCTGTTTTTATTATCTGCTCTGTTTGCAGTGACCATTGTGGGCATGAACTTGGAGATCGAACACGCTTCAACTGGGTGACCCCTGACTAGCAGAGAGCAAAAACAGACAAGATAAGCTTTCTTTTGCTAGTGTGACTAGTGTGGTTGTTTAACATTGGCCTACTGTATAAGAGGCAGAAGGAGAAGAAGAAAAACCTGTTGTGACCTTACACCACCTTGTCTAATGATCCATTTCTCTTTACACCTAGCTCCTAGAACTCACTGTACACAACATTACTAAAAATAGTTGTAGCTTTCTTTGTATAGTACTTAAAAAAAATGATGTCAACAAATGCTTCACAGGATGAAAATTACACAATAAGAGTAAATCAATAAGAAGTTATAATGTAAATAACAATGAGGGCATAAAATCAATACAGAAATAAAGTAGGATTAAAATGGTGAAGAGAGGGAAATAAAAATATAGCAATACAATACATACCAAAAAAATTAAAAGCCAGACTAAACAAGTAATGTTTTAACAGGACAGGAGCTGTAGAGTATCAATTGCCTTAAGATGTATGAAGGGGTGAAGATACCTTATTCATTATATGCCTTGTGAAGGTGCCAGATGTGCCCATAAAAACTGCAATCAGCCAGGTGAAAGTCCACTGGTTATTTCAAGAAATGAGACACTGCAACCCAAATATGCTGCACTAACTCTATCACACTTGGTTGTCTTTAACAATAATAGCTGGCCAGGAACTGTAGGATCAGACGCAGGAACTCATTCACACGCGGTTGTCACTATGTAGTGTTTTATCAATGGCCAGATATGTACAAATATTTTTGTTTGACTTCTCTCCATCAGTATAGCTCCCTATGTTTTGCAATGTACTAAGTGACTGACCATGACATTAGCATAGTGGTTATATCTTTCCCCTCAAATGCAGCTATTGTTCAATGGGTTCCTATTGTGGGCCTCACATTACAAGCCCACAGTGCGGCTATTGTATCTTGACAAGGACCTTTCACACACTCATTGCCAATACTAGCACTTATTGGCAGATTCACAGTGTAACAGTGAGACTCTTGCAGGTGTGGAAATTTCCACTGCACTGTATGATGAGAAGGTGAAACGAATGGATTTGGAATTACTAACAACATACTTAGAAGATGTGTGTGTAAACACACACACACACACACAGCTCCAACTGTTAAATGGTGTTAAACCACAAAGTGGCCACTCTACACAGGCAATATTTCGGATCAGATAATTGAGGTCACTTGTAGAGGGGATTGCTGCAGGTAGCATGTCTTTCATACAGTACTTTCCCTCTAAAGTAAAGTTTGAATAGCAGCTCACACAGGAGCAAACTGTCTCTTTTGTGGTTTTGATTATTGCTTCTGTAGGACAGGCTAACTTTGACTAGACAATAGCAGTGTGCTATCAAGGAAAGGCGGTTTGATCGAAGGAGAGGGAAGGGCTTCCCTTTGTACAGACTTATCTCCTCTTGGCCCCTTATCAAGGTTGCAGGCCTGGCTGCGTTCTTAACCCCACATCCGTGTACAGCCACAGCTACATCTTAACAAATAAAAAGTGTAAAAATGCTATTATGACTTGTAGTCCTCAGTTAGAGTGTGGTGAATTGTGGTTTACAGTACACTGATGTAAAAAAAGACAAATGGCCTTGCCAAGATTCCTGTCCACTCCCTGTCAGGTAATAGTGGAGAGAAGGAGCTCTGTTATAGCCTACCAAACTCATTACCACCTAACTATGAATGTTAACTATCAAAGATGGTATAATGATGACACATAGTGACAACGCCCACAGCTGGGTTACATTTGACACGTCTTACTGTTTTGTCAGCACCTATGTGTTATGTTAAACAACAACTAGGCCTACTAAACTCCATATGAAAAAGTACTAAAGGGACATTAGCCTACAGGGGGATTTAAAAAAGTCATAGAAGTCACTATGAATCCTCAGGCTGATTGATAATACTGTGAGAGTATTGCAATATAATGGAGAGGGAAATCGAGTCTTTTCGAGTATTTCACCCTTTAGTCACATAGCTGTCATCTTCTTGCTCATCATGAACCCGCTGGAAAGAGTCAAGTTGCGTTATCAATCCCACAGCTTCGTTTGCCCAATAGAGAGCGCAGCGGGAAGTGGGCCGGGCTGCACGTCCCCGAGGCTTTATAAAAAAATCCCTCAAACATCCGCCTTACACCGCACGTTATAAACAAAGCATCGCTGCTGTCACTGCAACAATTTGCGCTGTTTGAAACGAGAAACCAAGTTTTTGTGGACTTTTTTCATCTTAGAAGTGTTCATCTCAGGACAATCAGAAATTTAATCCACAGGTAGGTTTCTGCTCCAAATGAAAAACTTTGGATGTTTTTATTAGCCTATTTTATAATATTTCTATTTTCTAAATAAGAAACTGCGCTGTTTCTCAGCATGCAGCACGTTGTTAGCCTATTCCTAGTTCTATTAGACCACCATTAATTTAAAAGGCCAAATCACAGAGAAAACATTGTGCATATATTTTAAAATGTGTTTAGATTTTTGTGCATATAAGATCATGCAAAAGGCGAGTTATTTCATGTGCATGTACTTTTTGGGAGGGAATTTGTTATAGTAAATTTCTCTTTAATAGTAGGTCACAAGTGTGTGTAGCCATAGACTGTATAGCATATAAGCAGGTACAGGAACTCATCATAAAGCAACATGCTTTTCACACAGTGACACTGAGAGCACGGGCACACACACAAGCAGGAAGCTTTTATGGCAAATGCTGCAAATATGAGAATCATAATTGCATGACAAATCCTCGTTGCTTTCTAGCCATGATATAAAGACAACTAACCAAAAATGCATGAGGGTGTGAGCAGGGGGAGAGGGTAGTGCTTGCAGCTGGGTAAATCAAAATGTGAAAAATGCTGTTTATTAACTTAAGGCAATAATTGCAGTCTGCCATTAGTTGGTACCAAAACAACACTGTGTTATGTATTTATAATTTTACAGCTAATTCCAATGTTAAGCAAAACCCAGTCTTCAATTCTGTCTAAAAGGTTAGGAACCTGATCTCAGAAGGTCTGCTGAGCTGTGTTGATACAGGAGGATACATCCCACAATAAACGGCATCAGCTGCTTGAACCGCTGATCCCCTCAAACCACCAGACTCTGACCCCCACTCAGCAGCTCACTGTAGCAGTTGAGACACCCCATTTTGATATCTTTTTACGATCTAAAAATGTAGGTCTATGACAGCTTAGTCCAGCAGGCCTTCTGCGCTGATATTTCAGCACCAGGGATTTGACAGATTAAGCGAGTTCCCAAAGATTAGGGAAGCAATCATTGTTTCTGCAGATGGAAGCAGCGGGCATGGATTTAAAACTATATGGAGTCAAAGGAGGAAGGATGGCCTGGCTCCCTAATATTGAGACTTGCTGCCCAGATTTAATCAGTACATATGTTCCTCTCTCTCAGTGCCCAGAGAGAGTTTGAGCTCATGTTGTTTTGTTACTTGGATGTTTTGGCTTAAAGCAGTGTGTCATATCTCTGGATTTACTGTGGCAAAACAACCACTAATGTCTTATAGGCCCGCATAAGTGGTGTTGTTTTCCTCCTAGAACACAAGCCTTATCATCTCGCTCTCAAGTGTAAACATTGGATTTTCAAATAAGCTTGCTTTTCATGAATTCACATATAAAACCTGACCACAAGAGTTATCTTTATTGTCAAAGCTTGAAAAAGTAATGGATTATGAATTGGATGGTAAGAGCATATAGTTATGTAAATGCTTTATTATAATAAACAAATTGTTTATTTCCAAATCTTGTTTCAGAAATATTGAAACTGTTCCAACCAGTATTTCATCGAAAGTATAGTTTGCATTCTATGTTATGCAGCTGTTTTTTTTTATGCTACGCATTTTGAATCATCCCAAACCCGTGTCCTCCCACTTTTTCCTGCTTGTGATTGCATAACACAGTTCCACTTCTGCCAGTTTCTTCCTCACAGCCTGACATTTTCTAAAAAAAATTAATAAAAAAACAAAACACGTAAGCGTCATTAGCGAATCTGCATGTAGGAATTGGTTTGACCTGGTTAAAGACAATGTGCAACTGTTGCCAGTGACACCAAGACAGTTTTGAAGTGAAGCCAGTTTAAAGAGAGTCCCCTGCTGCAGCAGCAACAGGATACAATCCCTGTGAGAAAAAGATACACTGCATGGGCATCACATCCCTTTTTAATAGATTGTGTTTAGGGATTTGCCAACTTTCTGATAATCTGAAACCCAACATAATGTAAAACTCTTCATAAATTATATTGAATGTAGCAATGTTTGTCCATACCTACCATTTGACATGACATAACTACATCTATCAAATTACTTTGACAAATCATTACATACGTGTCAAGACTCATGTGGTATCCTAATTGTAATATTAACTTATAATAATGCTGATATTTAAGCTATGTAATTTACCTACCTATTGAGAATAATAGTTAATTTCCTTACCCTGTTTCAGAAGTTATCTGCTATTAAGTGATGTTCCAGAAGGAGGTGCTACTAGTTCTGAATCGGAGTATGTCCACCAACTGGATGACAACTCAAAAGTTAGACAGAGGAAGTTGTTGCTAGTGAGACATGTGAAAGTAACTAAGTAACTTGTAAAGATGTTATGCTTGCCCGTTTGCATTACACTTGATGACATATTTGGATGTTTAAACTAAAACACCGCCCTCCCTCCACTTGGCCAGGTGAAACATTAGCTCAGCAAGGCGAACTGTTGGAGGCACACCGCTGATGTAAACAGCAGGTGACCTAGTTGTCTCTACAGCCAGGCTCTCCCTGTGCTGCCAACCTGCAAACAGGTGGTGATGGAGGCCAAGTACAGAGCAAATCTGCACTCTGTTCTTGTTGTTATTGAACTCTATGTCTGGTTTTACACAGCAGTGTTTGGAAATAGGCTTAAAGGATTCTCCCCATGTTGATAATTCCCCCCCCCCCCCCCGAAACTGATTTGAAACTGAGTCGTTTCATTTTTCAACATCATGAACATGACTTTTCTCACATGGCTGTGGAATCTCAACGGGGGCTGATCTCTTGTCCTCTTCAACAAAGCTCCTGCAGTGTGATGGCGGCCATGTTTTTGAATCCCTCAGCAGAAAAATGAACCTGTTGTTTGATACTCCTCTTCCTCTGTGCTATTGTGAGATCCGGCTGGCTCCGGTCTCTGTTTTCCAAGCCAGAGGAGCATGTGTGTGTTTGTGTGTCCAGGGTGTTTTCTTCCAGACATCTCCACATTTTAAATGTAATCAATTCCTCAAAAAGACCACCTTACTTTGACTGTCACACTGCAGTCCTGTAAGTTGATGTTGATTAGTTGTCTGCCCTGGCTGTATACAAAGACTAACTGAAAGACAGAGCACAGATGGAATGAGTATGGAAAGAGCAAACATAGCAACTGCAAACAAAACACAAACCAAGAAACAGAAAAGTGGCAGAATGCACAGTGCTAGAAAGCCAGCAAAAGGATGAAAAGAGGCTGGGATGTTTTGATGGTAACCATGGTGTCTGTTGCTTCCTCTCTGTGTGGGTCAGTGAAGGCTCCCTTCAGCAGGGGGACAGAGGAGGGCAGGCCCCTGGCTCACAGGAGCCAGTGGACAAAGAGCCCTCTTAACCAGCTAATTTGATTTGCATGCAGAGCCGGAGCCTTCCCCCTTTCCTCCAACACAGCATCATGACCAAGAGCACAATGTGCGCCTGGCTTCGACCCAAAGCACAGTCTGCGCCTGGCTTCTCTTTACACTCCCCTTTTCTTTATTTATTTATTTTTTTTTAAATTCTACCTGCCTTTCTAAGTCTCTTATAATATATCTCTCTTTATAATATATAAATTTATAGAACCATCAATTTCTGTTGGTCTATCCCTCTTATTTCTTTTTTTTGAAATATGCTCTCAATCTTGAAGCTATTATTAGAAAGGGACTGCTTCAGTTTTCCATTCTGTAAGTCCTCTGTCTCTAAAAACAGAACAAACAAACAAAAAAAGCATATGTAGACGTTTTTGGCCACAACAGTGTTTTTAGGTATGTTTCAGTAGAGTGAGAATTGCACATTTCTTCTGTATTTTTTTTTTTTTTTTTCTCTCTCTCTACTAAAGCATTCCTTTACCTGCCAATGAGACACAACAGTCTGCCTGCCTGTGTACCCTGTCTGCCATGTTGTCAGTCAGACGTTTTCTCTTGTGAGGTGTGGCCCATTATTTGGTCGGCATGTTAGGGCAGCTCACAGCGCCAGTCTCTGCATGTTCCCGTGTCTGTACACCTGTATGGGTGTGTGCGTACGTGAGTGTCTGTAGGTCTATATTAGTTTTTTTTATGAGCTTTCTCATAAAACTCCCCCACCCAAGTCAGTAAGTCAGCCTATAGCCTCCAACCTTTGCCACAGGTGTGGCTTTGTGGTTTTGGTTGAGTAAAATCTTTGTTCATTTAAACAAAGAACACTAAGTATTTTCATTTTATTTTATTTTATTTTATTTTTATTTTTTTCACACTATACAATATAACCTGAAGTGTACTCAAAAATCCTTTTGATCTCTCCCACTCCCAGGCTCTACAGCTCTTTGAAATGGATGACATCCAGGTTGTTGAGTCCAAACCCCTGCTGGTTGACAGGGAACTGCCGGTATGTATTGTGAACAGAGCCAAGACAAACAATGTTTGTAAAGAATTCTCAGAAAACCACTTGAGTACTAGATTGTTCAGCTTCGCATGATTTAAACTTGACAATGAAGTTGCTTGTGTGGTTCATTAGTACATCTAATCAGATTGCTGCTTATAAGAATTTTAGCACATTTAAATGAATGTCACAGGTGCTGTTCACAATGAAATACACAATCATGATAATAAATTACTAACATTATACCTTCTATAATTTCTAAATATTTTCTGACAAATCTGAGCCATCAAAGTAATATAAACCATAGAGAGTTTTCTTTTATTTATTTATTTTAAAGGATAATACACAAGTAAGAACTCAGAGCACCCAGTAATAGAAATGTTAATCTTCATCTGGATTTGCGTTATACAAAAAAATACAAACTGATATGCAATCATGTGTGCCAGGTTTTCTGTAGTATCATAGATGGAAAAAGCACAATAATCGCACAATTAGCAGTTCATAGTTGTTGAGGCTTAAACCATAATATCTTTGTCAAAATACATGAAAAAAAGTTTTTAATCAAGGTCATAGCCATAGGTTGACAATATGAATGTCTGATAGCTTATAAAATGCTAAACATTTTTATTTTTATTTTGTTTTAAACCAGATTGGGGTTAATTTAAATGGTTGATGGGTTTGTGTGAACGCTTCTGTGCAGCACAAGGTCTGAAAGTAGTTTGTTGACAACTACAAAGTACGGGAGTTGAAATTATACCCTTTTCCTCATATGACAGAGGTCATATGGATGTGAAAATACATTGAGTAACAGGATGGCGCCCTCAGGATATTAGATTATAGCATGTTGTAATGTAATTGCATTAGTTTTGTATTTTCATTACTCTGTTCTTTCCTTGCAGGGCCTGAGAGAGGCTGTGCAGCAGCTTGTTATCAAGGTATGATGATGTTAATGGATGAATTTTATTTCTGTTAATTTACATGAAATAAACTATTATTTAACACCGTTTGCAACCATATCAAACTGAAAGAGAAATAGGCTGAAGCCCAGGCTTATTTTTGCCTGTCCTATCCCATAATCCCTAGAATAGAATATGCCCAGACACAATAAATATGTTTGCAGACACAAATGATCCAGCATTAATCATACCTACCAGTTGTAAACCCAGTCTTATTAGAAGCTTGTGTTGACAGATGATTGTAATTACTGTTTTATTCTATGTTATTATTTTAGCTTGTTTGATACCATCTAGTGGTGGCTAAAAAGAAATACTCTGCTACTACTCAACATAGCTGCTGCAGTGGCCCATCGATCAATGCACTGACCTTTCATCCGCTGGGATTTTATTAAGACTGAAATCTAATTGTGCCTCCACTAATTCAGTCGGCTACTGAGAGTGATGAAACATACTTTGGACAGATAACAGCTAAAGTGCATCAACCCTTTCACTTTCCTCTCTAGGACATTTACACACATTTTGAATGGTATATGGGTGGTGCTGAGTATGGGGTGCTTTTTTTTAAACATTGCTGAACTTCCAGGTACAGCGTCAGTATAAAGTTATTCTTTAATTGTCTCATACACAAACAGTACAATGTAGGGAAATTATATTACTGTATTTCAACCCATCTTAAGTATTAGGACAGCTATACATACAGCAAATAAGTTGCAACTTGGAGTTTTGTGTCTTGCTCAGGGACACTTTGACATGTGTGCTTCAACTCAAACATGGTGGCTCCAGTCTTGGGGGTCAGAGTGTCTGTGGTTAAGGGTTTTCTGGTCAGGCAGTCCAAGATTTAAGAGCTAATTTGCACTTAATGTGTTTATGTGTACTTTACAACCAGTAAATAGGATATACGCCTCTTTGTTTCTCAAGGCAGATCTCATGCGGTCAAAACTGGTTTGGAAACTACCCAATAGGTCATTGCTAGACCTTCAAGTCAGGTCACCTTTAGGCAGATTCAATCTGCACACAAACAGTTTGATTTCAAAAATGTTATTTTGGTAAAAATATACAAATGTAAGGGTGTATACAAGCATTTGTCTCATATAACACTGTTTTCAAAACAAAAAATGTTTTGACATATTCAACCAGTTTGTTTTCATAACATCTTTTAGACAGGATGTTGCCCTCAAGAGTGTATATCTCATTTTGGAATATAATTCTTCAAATACACACACACATGAGAATTACTGGCATTTAGAGTTTAAGCTTTTATGTTGAAATATTCTGTCTGTATTGCTTCTGGTTATATAAGCCTATCAAATCAGTCAGTCACTGACTGTTATAAAGTATTTTTAGAAGAAGTTTCTCACTTTATCTTGACTAAATCTCTATCAATATCGTTCTAGCCTTGGTTGCTGTGATACATTTTTATTATTTTAGCTAAGGTTCCTCAGTTTAGCCATTATTTTTGGAAATATTTCCACACTAACTGGTGTCTTCTCTTCCCTCATTCATTTAGCATGTTTTCCTACTGATCACACACATGTACTCACAGCCAATGCCCCTCTAATTGACATTGGTTGATCCAATTTAGGGATATATCCATCTAGAGATAGCTTGTTTTGACCAGCCTGCAAGGCACCATGGGAGGCAGGGGGCTTAGCCCAACTGGTAAGCAGCAGGGTTATAAAATGCAGCTCGCAGAGCAGAGCCAAACAACTTCAGAGGATTACCAACATTTGAATCGCAAGCTCAGGTAGCCACTGTGACAATATTTCAATAGCGAGCAGCGTTGAACTCCTCTCCTGCAAACATGGTTCTGGAGGATTCTGATGTGGAAATGATTGTTGCTGAGATTGAAGTCAGTGTGAGTAGACTGAAGACTTTATTAAAATGCTTGCTTGCTGAGTAGTTTCCGGTGAAGTGTTAAATTATGCTCCCTGCTGCAGTTGTAGAACAGGTGTCAGCACTGAAGTGCTCATAAAGAATTGTTTTATACTCTGTTTTGTGGCTTAAGTAATGAGCTCGATTTTTAATAAGTGGACAATCTTTAAAATATTTTTTTTAAAAAGGCCGTTTTGTAGTTTGGAAAGTAGTTTTAAAAATTGAAAGCATAAATTATTGATGGCATTAATCACCATATATTGTATAAAATTGAGTTGCATTATAAACTGAAGCTACTAAAATGTGTAGGGCGACCTAAATATGCTGGATTCATGTTGATGTTTTTTAATTTATTTTTTGCTTTCCAAACATTATTAAACAATAATTTGGTTGCCTCCTTGCAGTAACTCAGAAGTGCAACATGTTTCTCATCTTTTTAGCTTAAAGCTGAATTCCTTGATGTTTACTTGTCATTTTTGTTCAATTGTTTTTGTTATCCACACATTTTTTGTTATTCAAAGTTTGGTCATTTTTTTTGCATCTATAGGAACATGATGTGGAGACTCCTCATGGAAGAATTCGCTGTACAATGAAGGGGGTTCCCAAGGGTGACAGACCAGTCATCCTCACCTTCCATGACATTGGACTGAACCGTAAGCCTAGCTCCCTCTTCAGTTCAATCTAGGTGAAACATATGTTGTTGTGTCTAAAGCCTTGGGGTTTTCTGACTTAAACGTACCACGTGGGACGAGATTAGGTTCACCATCTAACTTGATATTGCTAAGTCTACTACATTACAGTATCTAAACGTTTCCATGCTTACTGACCGATTTCTTGTGAGGGTGTCAAGTATTGTAAGACAATGATGCACAAAAACAAATGTATTCACCGGTTACTTGAGATAATTTCTACTTATCAGCCATGTGTCACTCATCCACCTCCCTTTTCTTTGGGCTGCTCTTTAGACAAAACCTGCTGGGACACTCTCTTCAACCATGAGGACATGTCAGAGATCATGCAGCACTTTGCTGTTTGTCACGTTGACGCCCTCGGGCAGCATGAGGGAGCTAATACCTTTTCCACTGGGTGAGCCATGCAGACACACGCACAATCACAAAAACACAGACAAGCCCTCAATGTATGTCAAGCAGTTGGTGACCTTTGACTCGGCAGGTAGATCCTATGGATGTGCTAAGACGACCTAATTTGAAGTGTGTTGCAGGGATAGGAGTTTATTTCGTTCAAGCTAATCTCTGCTTTAATGAGAGGGGGACTTTGCCCCACGTTAGCGCTCCCTAAGATGAACATGATATAAAAAAGACAGTGAAACATAAATGGTTATTACAAGCTGATAACAAAAATACGAAGCAATTTAGATCAGTGATAAGACAAAGGCTATAATTAAATTTTTCAATATTAATTGTAACAATATGCTTTTTGTCTTCCAGATATGAGTACCCTTCTATGGACCAACTCTCTGAGACCCTCCCACTGGTGTTAAAGCACTTTGGGTAAGTTGAGCTGCAGTTTTCACACCAACTTTTCACGCTCAAATTTAAGACTGTTTCTAACCTGTTGTTCTAACAGTTTCCATATATGTTTGAGCACAGGCTGAAGAGTGTTGTCGGAATGGGCATTGGAGCAGGGGCCTACATTCTGACCAGATTTGCTGTAAGTTTCCCCCTCCCTCTCTCAATCAGGCTTAATAATTATAAGTTTTAATCATTTAAGGATTAACAGAGCTAGCTAATGTGTTTCTTCTTTTTGCTGTTTTTGGCAATATAATGTTGATTATTGCTTAAGCCTGCTGAGCCATAAAAGCTTCCAGATTGGAATGTTCCAGATCAGCTCAACACTGTGCTCAGTAGGACGTCTCACTCTTTTGACAAGGCGGACAGAGATAGAACTTTTAACTCCTTCTCTGTAACTAAATCAAGTGTGCATCATCATTGATTTATTTCAAATGTATTTGACCAGGAAAGCCTCTTTGTAACACATAAGATATTACAAATTAGAACAGAAATTAAATTATAAAATCTCTTGGGGGAAATGGTTTTTGCACATATTTAGCTCAATGCAGCATTGTATGCCGCAGTAATAAATCCCTTTTTTTCATGTTTTTTATTTATTTTTTTTTGTTTTGTTTTTAGCTGGACTACCCGAACATGGTGGAGGGGCTGTTGCTCATCAATATCAACCCATGTGCTGAGGGATGGATGGACTGGGCTGCAAACAAGGTAATCCTACACGCATAACAAACATTTTAAATTATTGTCTGATACCCCACCAGAGGCTAACTGGAAAGTGAGAATGTTGGACTTGCACAGCTAACAAAAACAAATGCTGCATTGAAAGCTAAATGTAGTTTTTATGTCTAATTTCAGATCAGCGGCTGGACCAATGCCATGCCTGACATGATCATCACCCACCTCTTTGGAAAGGTACTGATTCAAATTCTCGTTAAGTTGTTAACTAAATCTTTCTAGGCCTTTTTTAGGTCTCAGTGAGTCAAATAAATGTTGTTTGGTCACCCCCAGGAGGAGATCAACACCAACCAGGACCTAATTGGAACATACCGTCACCACATCATAAATGACATGAACCAGTTTAACCTGCATCTCTTTGTCAAGTCCTACGAAAGGTAAAGAAAACACATCAAAGTCAGATGGCTAGAAATACACAGAAAAAACAGAAAAACAGGTTTGCAAAATTGTAACTTTGTATATATGTGTATATGTACTGTGTATATATATATGTGTGTGTATGTATTATCAAAAAAAAAAA